>VXAD01002043.1:0-66162 GCA_013399195.1 Dicrurus megarhynchus
AGAGAAGAGAAGAGAAGAGAAGCCCCACAAAAAATTCATCACTGACAAAAAAACTCTTTCCTTCGTTCTAAGTCTTTCATGCTAGATGACCTTTCTGAAATTCACTCTTCTTGAAATTTTATGCAAATGCACCCTAAAACTCCAAAGCCCAGGTGCCTGGAGTGGAGACAGAACTTCTTATACCAAGGAGATGAGCACAATGCAGGATTGAGGGTACTCAACACAAAACAAAAAGAAGTAAGGTCAGGCCCTGGAGTCTTAGCCCCTTCTTTTCAACCTCCTATCAGCTCTCCTTCCAGCTCTTGTTCTATCAGATCTGTCAATAATTGTATCAGGTTGCATAGCTTTGGGGTTAGTCGAGTTCTCAGGCTCTCAAACGTTTTCACCACCACCACCTTGTTGTTAGCTCTGCACAGATGAAGTTTCTACTTAAGTGAGCTCCAAAGGGGTCCAAACACAAAGCTGTTACTACAATTTCCCCTCTGGAAATGTGAATGGTTTTGTTAGAAATAAAATGACAACTGAAAACCTTCAATAGAAGGGGTCAAGAACTGAGAATAGATTAGCTCCTCACCAAGTCACCTGGTGTGGAGTGTCTAGAATCCACACAACACCTCTCTTGTCCATGTACGTTCCAATGTTGTGTCTTGCTGGTGGTTTCCTGTATACAGGACCACGTTGTATATTTACCCTGTGCTCAGTCAAAAAGGGCAGAAGTATGGTTAAGGACTGGCCAACACGTACAGATGTCAAGCAGAAATAGTGAAAGTCAGTACTGAAAAATGAAGTAATGTAAAACTCTCCAAGAAAGTTCTACAAACATTGGTAAGACATGCAGCTTCTCTAACATCACTTCAATCAACACTGTCCTAAGACAGTGGGTACTGCAGGAGAAAATGCAAGGCCGTGCGTAGTGAGGGTTTTACTTGTTACCTCTATATGTCTGTTGGTTGAGGTTTTTTGCCTTATATTTTATTAATATGTACATATGGAGATTCTACAGGAAGAAAAATAATGTCCTCGTGGGACAAAGGTACACTGTCCACTGTTTCTGCAAGGCACCCTGTGGGGAAAACCTGGAGCTGGGGTTGACATGGTGAAAATGAGTTTCTTCAGTGTGGATTGCATTATCTCACACTTCAAAGGAGGATGGGACACACCATTTCCTGATAAAGACATTGTGTGTTTTGGCTGTGGGCAGCACCACTTCTTCAAAATCTTCTTTCTCATCAGCCAGGGAAGAGCATACACATATATTTGATGTTTCAGTGCAATCTCTCTAAGCAAGCCTTGAAACTTCATGTGAATGAATGTCTTAAGTGCCAGGAATGCAAATAGTAAAGACAGTTCTCTGATTTTTTTAATCTATATTCCTATCACCATGAATGCTGAAATCTCTGGAGGTAAAAGTCTGGAGTATTTCACTATCATTGCCAACAAGGTATTAGTAAACTCCATTACGAGCCCTCTGGGGGCATGGTAAATAAACAAAATTGTATGTTGGCCTTGGCTTTGTTTTCTGTTGCTAGATGAATGAATGAATTAAATTAAATCTGACTGAACTGAGGGACTACTTGGGCTATAAGTTTGAAGGGATGATGAATTAAGTATAGCCTTTCCTTCTCTCTTCTCTTAGTTTGTGATAAGCGCAGTGGGCTGCTGAGAGAAAGGAGGCAAAGGAAGAGACAAGGAACAGACTAACACTGTGTGTGCAGTGTCTTGTGCCTGGATGTCTCTGATAAAACTGTATCATACACATCATCTCTGAGAAGTCTGCATATTGTTTGGTGGCAGGTAATCTTGCAATCATAATAGTGTTTTTAGTGGGAATAACTAATACAATGTTTTTCAATCAACTATTTAAATAATTTCCAAGCCTCAATATCCACTTATACATATATAAGAGTGGCCTGACTCAGGCATCTTAGCTATGTTCTTTCACTGAATATCTCCATGAAAGACCCTCTCTGTCTGCTCAGTCACAGATGGAGCCTATGTTCCTAAATGAGTCAGTAGGTTAAGGTCCCTAACTGCAATTTCTCATGAATTTTCTTCAATTGCCTACTTTTCTCAAAAGAAGTTGGTTTTGTTGGTGGCATGTTTGGAAAGACAAACTCCTGCAACTTCTGAAGAGGAGTCTGCCCCATATGCCAGTGTGTGAGGACAGCTGCTAGGCTCCTCATCTCTCCAGGGAGATGAGTAACAGTGGTAGCTGAAGACAGCAAGATCTAGTAAGTCTGAAACTGGTCTGGAATGCAGGAAGCCTGGATTTTATTCCAAATCTGTTGCTGTGCATTGTGTGATTCACCTTAGGTAAATCTTCTTTATTAGCTTCTTTTCTCTACCAATAATTTTCTTCATTATCTCTTCATGGTATAAACTCTTTGAGATGAGAGCCGCTAGTCTTTACATATAGAAACACAGAAGACCTAAGCTGGCCATTACACAATTAAATCATAAATACAACACTTCAGTTCTTTTGTATGTGCATGTAGTTTTTAAACACTTCAGAAACAATCAGTTAAATCTGCTTTTCCAGTGTAGTAGATTGACAACAGGACACTCAAGTGAAAAGCTTTTAACTTCTGAAAATCAGTAGCAAACTATGGACTATAGCCTTGAAACCCTGGCTGATACCACCTGATCCAGTCCTTGTTCTCTTTCTATGGAATCTGCTAAGTTTGAGGTACGTTATACCTTTCAATGATACACATCCAAAGAGCTTGATAAAAAAGTCCTCTAAACTTATATAACAAATGCACAAGTGTATTTTAGCTCAGAAGTATTGCGGATCCAGAGTTGTCTTTACATGTCACAATTACATTTTCTTACCCATGCTTTTACCATGTGTTATAAGCATATGGCATGTTGGCAATGCATGACAAAAATGCACAAAGTATGGTGTTAAAAAAATATCCTACCAAGAAGTTTGAGAAGCTGCCTATTACTCTATTTTCTGTTAAGTAAGTCAAGCATCTTCTAAAGCACTGATTTTCTTGTAAACTGAAGATTCTCTCTACTCTTGCCAGAGGCTTTTATTTTCATACTAAATAGAAACATGCAGCTCTGGAAGAGACTTGATATTCTGGTCTCTTGCTGACAATAGATACAGGTTAAATTGTCAGCTGATTTATACCAATAGAGAGTGTAGACCATCTGGTATGGTTGGATGGGTTGACAAGGAGAAAGCAGTGGATGTTGTCTACCTTGATTTCAGCAAGGGTTTTTACACTGTCTCCCATCCTTATAGGTAAGCTTGCAAAATGCAGGTTGAAGGAATGGACCATGAGGTGGATCAAGAACTCGATGAATGGCACAGATCAGAGTGTCATGGTCAGTGGAGCAGAATCCAGTTGGAGGCTTGTAGTCAATGGCATTCCCCAAGGACCAATATTGGGTTCGGTCTTATTCAATTTGTTTATCAACAAATTGACCTCGATGAAGGGATAGAATGCATCCTTAGCAAGTTTGCCGATCATATGAAACTAAGAGGAGTGGCTGATAGACCTGAAGGCTGTGCTGCCATTCAGTGGGACCTTGATATGNGTTTTTACACTGTCTCCCATCCTTATAGGTAAGCTTGCAAAATGCAGGTTGAAGGAATGGACCATGAGGTGGATCAAGAACTCGATGAATGGCACAGATCAGAGTGTCATGGTCAGTGGAGCAGAATCCAGTTGGAGGCTTGTAGTCAATGGCATTCCCCAAGGACCAATATTGGGTTCGGTCTTATTCAATTTGTTTATCAACAAATTGACCTCGATGAAGGGATAGAATGCATCCTTAGCAAGTTTGCCAATCATATGAAACTAAGAGGAGTGGCTGATAGACCTGAAGGCTGTGCTGCCATTCAGTGGGACCTTGATATGCTGCAGAGTTGGGTGGGGAGAAACCTAACGAAGTTCAACAAAGGCAAACGTAGGGTCCTGTACCTAGGGACAAATAACCCCAAGTACCAGCACAGGTTGGAGGCTAACCTGCTGGAGAGCAGCTCTGTGGAGAAGGACCTCAGGATAGTGGTGAATGACAAGTTGACCATGAGCCAGCAGTGCCCTTGCAGCCAGGAGTGCCAATGGTATCCTAGAGTGCATCAGGAAGAGTGTGGTCAAGGCAGTTGATCCTGCCCCTCTACTGGGCTCTAGTGAGGAGTATTGTGTTCATTTCTGGTCTCCACAATTCAGGAAAGACAACCCAAAATCTATACCTTTTCTCTGTCTCTCTCACTGGAGGGGGTGGGGAAAGGGAGGAACTATGGGGAGTTTAAATTACATCTGGGCTTAAACCATGACAGTTTTTAATTGGCACCCAATGTGAGGCACGAAGTGCTCAGATAACAACAGATCTGTTCAGAAGGGGTTGGAAACCGTTTTGATCTAAGCATTTGTGTATTAGCTGTGGAGCCCTCTGGTTACAATGTTGCTCAGTCTTTTCATGTGGTTGTGATATCTAACCTTGTATGTGTTTCACTATATGCAATATGTGCCCACCATGATGCTCTTTTTCAGAGTGGAGAGAGGGATCAGGATTGCTTTGTTGATGTACTTCATATCAATTTATGGCATGATAATATCAAGGGCAAACAGGGTCATTTGGGATGTGTATTCAGAGTTGCTCTCCTGCCCTGGAAATCTTCTATCACTGGGAATTCATTAACTACCACCAGGCTCCTACCACTGGGAATTCATTAACTACTGTACCCAGCCTGTGGGGGGAACATGACTTTCCCCAGCTTTTTACCCCCATTTCCTTCTTCAGGCCTGTTACAACAGCTTTGGAAGATTTTGAATTCCCTTTGGATGTTAAGGAAAGCATGTTGTTGTTGCTAAGTCTGCCAGGTCTCCTCAGTGCACTCCATACCATGGTTAGAATCAGGACAGAGATTTATAGGAAGGTCATTCAGAGATCTGTCCTGATGGTGGATAGTCATGAGTGTCATGGAATGTGGGAGAAAAAGGCCCAGTTGTTGGAAAAATTTTCTGCTCTAATGGCTTGGAAGTTCATCCCTGAACAACTACAGGACCTTGATAAAGTGACAAAATATTTGCAAGGAGAATGCTGTGGCAATTCCAGAGAGGAGCAATTCATTGCTGGCCCCTACTATTTATCGGACACTTCTCTGTACTAGACAGCACCCTCAGGGGGAGGGGAAGGAAAACAGACCAGCAGGCACTGTGGCCACTCAAACTGCAGCTGAACCAGATGAACAACTCATGCCAGTAGCAGGTGCCCCTCTAGAGAAGAAGAAATCCAAGGCAAAATTAGTTTATGTAGTGAAGGATGAAGAAGAAACAGAGGCCTCAGAACAGGAGGAAGAGGCAAGGCCAGAGAGAATCACGTGACCCTTAACCCAGGTGAGCTGCGAGATATGAAAAAAGATTTCACCTGCCTCACTCAGGAGAGCCCTTGTGACCTGCCTGCTCCAACGCTGGGATATTGTGGCATGCAACATGAAACTAGATGGTAGTGAAGCCAGGCGATTGCGATCCCTGTTCCAGGATGTAGGCATTGGCAAGGGGATTTAGAAGAGGACAGAAACTCTCAGCCTCTGGAGGCAACATCTGTCAAGCATGAGGGAAANACAGCTTTGGAAGATTTTGAATTCCCTTTGGATGTTAAGGAAAGCATGTTGTTGTTGCTAAGTCTGCCAGGTCTCCTCAGTGCACTCCATACCATGGTTAGAATCAGGACAGAGATTTATAGGAAGGTCATTCAGAGATCTGTCCTGATGGTGGATAGTCATGAGTGTCATGGAATGTGGGAGAAAAAGGCCCAGTTGTTGGAAAAATTTTCTGCTCTAATGGCTTGGAAGTTCATCCCTGAACAACTACAGGACCTTGATAAAGTGACAAAATATTTGCAAGGAGAATGCTGTGGCAATTCCAGAGAGGAGCAATTCATTGCTGGCCCCTACTATTTATCGGACACTTCTCTGTACTAGACAGCACCCTCAGGGGGAGGGGAAGGAAAACAGACCAGCAGGCACTGTGGCCACTCAAACTGCAGCTGAACCAGATGAACAACTCATGCCAGTAGCAGGTGCCCCTCTAGAGAAGAAGAAATCCAAGGCAAAATTAGTTTATGTAGTGAAGGATGAAGAAGAAACAGAGGCCTCAGAACAGGAGGAAGAGGCAAGGCCAGAGAGAATCACGTGACCCTTAACCCAGGTGAGCTGCGAGATATGAAAAAAGATTTCACCTGCCTCACTCAGGAGAGCCCTTGTGACCTGCCTGCTCCAACGCTGGGATATTGTGGCATGCAACATGAAACTAGATGGTAGTGAAGCCAGGCGATTGCGATCCCTGTTCCAGGATGTAGGCATTGGCAAGGGGATTTAGAAGAGGACAGAAACTCTCAGCCTCTGGAGGCAACATCTGTCAAGCATGAGGGAAAGGTATTCTCTCATGGATGACCTAATAGTGCACTGAGATGAGTGGAATGCCATGGAGAAAGGAATCCAGGACCTGAAAGAATTAGCTGTGCTGGAGGTAATCTATAGGGATTCAAACAACGAGCAGTCCCCTGTAGGTCCAGATCAGGTCCAATGTACACAATCCATGTGGCAGAAGTCTTTATGGAGCATGCCATAGTTATCTGCCAACCCTTTGGCATTGATGTCAATGAAAGAAGAAGAAACATTGCTTCAGGTGATTACCTGACTTCAACAATATGAAGTTCATCTTTTTTCCTCCCTACCAACCTGTGCCTCGGCTGTAGAAACTGTACAAGACTGCAGACAGACTTGAGAGACTTGAGCAACCTAGAGAGAAAATATCCCATGCTCTGCCAGTATGGACCAGAGTTTTACCTCCATGACCATAGAGAGGACATGAGAAAGTGGGATGGAAAACCCACCTCTGCCCTAACAGCATGGGTACATGAGTTGAGAGGAAGAACAACCACCAAAGGAAATTCCTCAAGGATAAATGCCACTCCAGTTTCCAGTGGGCAAGTCCTCAAACACAATGGAAGGGCTGAATGTTATTTCTGATCCTCTTGAAGGGATCTCCAGTTCATGTTTACAAGAACTGAGCAAAGACTACCAAGACCAGAAGTAGAGGGGCCCTGCCTGCAGCCAAGTGGAGAAAAGGGACAATTGGATCTATTGGACTGTGTGGATCCTATAGCCTGGCACATCAGACCCACAAGAGTAAAAGGCTTTAGTTGACACTGGCACAGAATGTACCCTGATGCCATCAAGATCTGTAGGGGCAGAATCTATCTCTGTTTCTGGGGTGACAGAGGGATCCTGATAGCTGACAGTACAGGTAGCTGAGGTGAGCCTGACTGGGAACAAAAGACAAAACACCGTCTTCTGATCGGCCCAGCGGCCCCATGCATCCTTGATATAGATCAACTCAGGAGAGGGCATTTCAAGGACTCAAAAGGGCTTTTAAGCTTTTGGGATAGCTGCTGTGGAGACAGAGGAAATTAGACAGCTGAATATCTTGCCTGGTCTCTCAAGAGGACCCTTCTGCTGTGGGACTGATGAGGGCCAAAGAGCAACAGGTATCGATCAGTACCACAGCAGTGCACACTCAACAATACCACACCAACTGTGACTCTGTGACTCCCATCCATGAGATGATTCATGAACTGGAGAGTCAGGGAGTGGTCAGTAAGACTCGCTCACCCTTTANTCTCTGTTTCTGGGGTGACAGAGGGATCCTGATAGCTGACAGTACAGGTAGCTGAGGTGAGCCTGACTGGGAACAAAAGACAAAACACCGTCTTCTGATCGGCCCAGCGGCCCCATGCATCCTTGATATAGATCAACTCAGGAGAGGGTATTTCAAGGACTCAAAAGGGCTTTTAAGCTTTTGGGATAGCTGCTGTGGAGACAGAGGAAATTAGACAGCTGAATATCTTGCCTGGTCTCTCAAGAGGACCCTTCTGCTGTGGGACTGATGAGGGCCAAAGAGCAACAGGTATCGATCAGTACCACAGCAGTGCACACTCAACAATACCACACCAACTGTGACTCTGTGACTCCCATCCATGAGATGATTCATGAACTGGAGAGTCAGGGAGTGGTCAGTAAGACTCGCTCACCCTTTAATAGCCCCATATGGCCAGTACATAAATCCAGTGGAGAGTGGAGACTGATAATGGACTATCAAGGCCTGAATGAAGCCACATCACCAGTGAGTGCTGCTGTGAAGGACATGCTAGAACTTCAGGAAAAACTGGAGTCCAAGGTCGCACTATTTGCCATAGACTCATCCAGACTGAATTGGAAAAGGGTGAGGCTGCAGGATAGTTGCAATACATTGATGACATCATTGTGTGCGGCAACACAACAGAGGTAGTTTTTGAGAAAAGGGAGAAGATAATCCAAATCCCCATGATGGCTGGTTCTGTCATAAAGCAAAGTAAGGTCAAGGCACCTGCCCAGGAAATTCATTTTTTAAGAGTAAAATTGCAAGATGGACGTCATCAAAATTCCCATGGGTGTGGTCAACAAAAGAGAAGTTATGTTCCCACCAACCAGCAAGAAGGAAACATGCTTTCCTTGGCACTGAGGATTTTTGAAGGATGCATATTCCAGATTACAGTTAGATTGTAAACCCTCTCCATCAAGTGACCCAGAAGAAGAATGATTTCAAGTGGGATCCTAAACAACAAGAAGCTTTTGAGCAAATTAAACAGGAGATTGTTCATTCAGTAGCCCTTGGGCCAGTCAGGACAGGACCAAATTTGAAAAATGTCCTCTACACTGTAGCTGGGGGGAGTGGTCCTTCCTGCAGTTTCTGGCAAAAAGGTACCCAGAGAGATTTGAGGACGAGCACTGGGGTTCTGGAGTCAGGAATATAAAGGATCTGAGGCCTGTAACAATCCAACTGAAAAAGAGGTAGTGGCAGCTTATGAAAGGGTTCAAGCTGCTTCAGAAGTGATTGCCACCCTAGCACAGCTCCTCCTGGCACCCTAACAGCCAGTGTTGGGCTGGAGGTTCAAGGCAAAGTCCCTTCCACACATCATGCCTGCTGCTGCTACATAGACTTGCTGGATCACGCTGATCACACAGCAAGCTTGAACAGGAAACCCCAATTGCCCAGGGATCTTGGAAGTCATCATAAGCTGGCCCAAAGGTAAAAATGTCACACTATCATCAGAAGAGGAGGAGGAGAATGTGTCATGTGCTGAGAAGGCCCCACCATATAATCAACTACCAGAAAATGAAAAGCAATACATTCTCTTTCATGATGGTTCCTGCCGTATTGTAGGGATACACTGGAAATGGAAAGTTGCTGTATGGAGTCCTACATGGTGAGTCGCAGAAGCTGTTGAGGGATAAGGTAGATCAAGTAAGGTTGCAGAACTGAAAACCATCCAGCTGGCTTTAGATGTCACTGAATGAGAGAAATGGCCAAAACTACACTGACTCATGGATTGTGGGGGTGGAAGAGTCTTGGGTTTGTAACGAGGTGGGTGGGATAAGAAGTGGAGAAATCCTGAGCTCCAACCCAGTCCCCAGGCTTCCTCCCTCTCTCATGTTGTACAGCTCTGTCAGCCCCCATTTCAGAGGAAATTTTGTTTCTCTGAATAGAAAATACATCAAAATTGCAGCTTGAGAACCAGTATAAAACCCCACAGAGCCTATTCACAGTCATGTTGAAGCCTGTCAACAATCTCAGCTGACAAAAGTAGGGGCTTTTTTCTGAGAAGTTAAATGCTTGCTTTAAAACTTCAGTGTAAAATGTTTTGATTGTTCTTTTCATTTTGATTTCAATTTTAAAGTAACAACTTTTTAAAAAAATGTATATTTTGAGAAGCATTACAGAGTCACAAAACAAATATGGTAAATTTTGTATAAAAATAAATATTTGGCTACTGTTTTTATTTCAGTTTAGTCATTGAAACTTCAAATTAATATAAGAATGTAAAATTGCTAAAAAATAAAATATTTCAAATGGTTTCACTTATCTTAAACTACACAGTGTCACAAGTACAAGTGATTAATTAAGCAAAATAAGAATTCAAGTTAGAGCACTGAAAAGAAGAAAATCTCCACCACTCCCCAATATGATGCTTTCAAAATCTTCTTGCTGTGATTCAGATGAGGTTATTTCTTCAACAAAAAAAAAATTCATTTTTCCATTTGTGACCACAGGACTGATTCCTTCCTCACTTCTCTCTAGTGTTACTGACTCAGTTTGCAGGAATGCAAAAGCCGCTGTGTTGTGAGAGCCTTGAAATTGCCCATCTCCATGTAGCAGTGTAATTGTCAAGTGCAGTGAAAAACGGACCAAGCAACTCTCTCTTGAGATATGCAGCTTCCTCAGAGTCACTGAAATTAGTGGAACTGTTGCAAGCATATTAACATTGGGTGAAAATATGGTTCTTGGCAGAATTAGTTGTATTATATAGGCTCTATTTAAGAGTTATAAAATCTGTTGATCACGGCACATTAGTCTAGCCTGTAATAGTAACTACAACTGGAAAAAATAAATATTAATAACATTGCTTAATTAATCATTGTTCTTCAAACACAGCCTAAACAGAAGATCTGAATTAGCTTTATATGAAAAGTTTTAAATGACTGTTATTATGCTGCCAGGACCATTTGGTACTTTTGAACTGACACAGGTGCTAAAGTCTGTAAACGATCCAGTGTTAAACTACTTTTAACTCGCAAACTAATTAATGTCTGTCGTGGTTTAGGAATGGTATTNAAATTGCATTATGTGAAGTCTTTGAGATTCATCCAATACTTGTAAAGGAAGAACTCAAAGTTTGTTGAAGACATGCTGCACAGTTCAAAGGTAAAAAAAAATATATAACTCTTAATCTCTTTTCTACAAGCTAAACAATATCAAGTTGTAACTTTTGGATAGTGTCTCTGTGGTGTTAAGCATTATCTATTCTACAGATTTGAATGGATGATAAATACCCTAGAAAATTACGAAATTTTAATTTTAAATGTTTTCTAACTTTTTCTTGTTATACTTTGATGAAAAAATTCACCTCCATCAACCAAGTCGGTGCAAGGTTACATTTTTGAAAGAGGTCTTACCTTTTAGCATAACAACTTCATTGCTTTAATATTGATATACTTTCGGTATTTAAGTATAACTACAGAACCATTCCAACAGAAGAGGTGCAGAAATGCTCTCCTCTCCTGCCAAAACACACTACAACTAGTTGATTAGAGTACTTGCTTGGCTAATGAGAGGTTTGAATTCCATCACACTGAGAGGGAAATTATATTTGTTTGCTTCAGGTTGGGCTGCAGTTTGCTGCATAAATCCCAGCAGCAACAATATTTCAGAAGGAAATGGCCACAACAACACTTCCTGAAAGGTCCAATTCTGTTGATATTCATGAGGAACACCCATAACATACTTTCTGGCTGAAGCTACTGAAAGGACAGAAATAATGGAATATGGAGGTTTCTCAATCCTTGTTGTATTTAAACAAGCTGGAAATCAGTATTTTCTTGCTCAATGTGATGCAGGATGTGAGCATAGTTCTAGACACACAGGCATCTCTGGAGTGATGGAGAGGGAAACAGAAGCTAATAGGCTTAGGAATTCTATATCGCAACCCTGGATCACCGTTTTTACCTTCCATATCCATCATGGTTTAGGTCCTGCATTTCTTTTACCAGTGAACCTTTTAACTAGAAGTCAGGGAACATAATTTTATTATGATTGTATGTTCTGAGGAAAACAGCTTGTACAGTGTTGTTATGCAGCCTGAAAAGTAACACAGTGAGAGTTACATTTGGTACAAATGTACATTTGGTACAAAACATTCAGGCTGGTGTCTTACAAGTCAAATCAGTTATAGCACAGTTTGCATACCTAATATTAGTTGTAAACATTGTAGGGACTCTATCCTGCATGGTTGAAGGGTTTGATTTAAAACAAGGTAACAAAAATGCTGGTAAATGGCCTAATTGCATTTAAAAATATTCATTCACATTTAAAAAGAAAGTCATCCTAAAATTATCACAGTAGTCTGAAATCAGGTGATTGGATTCTATATGCAAATGATTGGGGTAAAAATGTAAATGGATCTGAAATGTAACACTATGAACCAACTATGTTCTAGAGACCTCTTTTAATTCACTTTATTATAATCTAAGGAGAAAAAAAATTAAGGTACTGCTGTTGGTACATTATTTCTGCTTAACAGACAATATCAGTAATTGAATATATTTCTGCTGGTCTTGTGACCATATGCCTGCAATATGTAAAAAAAAATTTTTTTAATTTCTTTTGTTCCCAGTACTGACTGCCTGTCAGAGTGAACCCTCCAGATTCCTGTGTGTTGGTATCCATGGGCTCTTTCTTGCCAAGCTGCCAGTCTGGAGCGTCACACCTTACTGCCTTTAAAGATTGCCCTGCAGAGATAGAGGAAAATGGCAATTTTTACATGATGCAGTCTGGCGGCCCAGGAGATTTGAAGTCAGAACTGGTGCCAAGATTTACCCAGGAGAGCAAGCAGAGGCAAAAAAGAGAACCTGGGCCAAAGGGAAAAAAATGAAGCAAACGAAGAGGGAAGTGAAAGGCACGAAAGCGTGGCAGAGTAGAAGCAGGTTTTTTGATCAAGCGTGGAACACAGGGCTAAGCATTGGACACTACATGCTGTTTGCATGTGTTTATTGAGAGGGTCAGGGTCCTAAAGAAAGTCAAAAGGAAGAGGTCGGCTTTTTTTGCATGCCCCAAATTGTAGTAGATTGCAGAATGTAAATGAGACAATTATTACACCAATGCTCATCAAGCTGTGCTGGAAAGACTTCAATAGCCTGATGAATATGCATGCAAATTTGTTAATTAAGTTAATTATTCTGCTGAAAATTCATTTGTCTTCCAAGGACATTTTCCCAATGATTTTAACATGCTTGTGCCATTAGTCATGCTCCACGCTATTTAACATTACTTTTTGTCCACTTTTTCTTTTCCTCTCTTTCTTATTGCTTTTCTGTTCTATTCCGTTTCTGTTGTTGTTGCTTTTTCTGTTTTGATTTGCTTTTCTTATTAAAGCTTTAAAACCAGATAATTGTTTCTCTTAATTGATCCCTGCAATGCTGCAAGATGCTAGCAGCCAGCTCCATAGGAATCCCCTAAAACTAGATTTCATTCAAATACTTGTTTCATATATAAAAAATCACTAAAATGTCACCTAGGCAAGAGGGGGTGCCAGGGGGATGGGAGCAGCAGGAGCAAACCTATCTGGCATCATTAAAGCTGAAGTCTGAATGAGTCCACACAGGAATCAGGAGGGATAAATCTGTCCTTGCTACGGGCTATTTCCTCAGCACAGCCTTGGTTTGGCACAAGGTGTTACCTTGCTCCAAAAGGTGCGATCTTGTCACACCTCCCTTCCCTCTGCCTGTTCAGCTATACATAGAAACATATGTGTTCAAAGAGGAACAAGAACTGAGATACTTTTCTGTCACCATGAGGGCCAAAACCTGTTACCATGGCAACAAAAGGGAATCGTGAGTTTAAAAATCATGTCTAAATGGCAAAATGAGATAATTTAAAGAAACAGAAGGATTCTTTTCCTCCTGTGCAAGGGAACCACAGTATTGTTACAACTTTGTGTGATTACATTCTCAAAAAATGGGATTTTTTCTATCCATTCTCAAATCCCCATCATTTAAAAATGTATCAGAGTGCACAATGACTATTTTACATGTTTTATATGGGTCATTTCTCTTAAGTTCACTCATTTTTATTCTATTATTCTCTTGTTCTATTCCATTGCAGATGAAAACAAAATTGTTTGGGTTTTTTTAGCAAACAGAAAAAGCCCCAGTATGGCAGTGGGATGCTTTCTCTCTTCCCACAGCAACAAGGACACCGGGAAAAAGCTTAGCAGAAAGGAATTAAAAGGAAGCAAAAATTGCAGATAATGGAGTTTAAGAAAATTAATTGGCAACAGTTCTCTTTTGTGCAGTACTTATACATTACACAGTCTGAATGGCACTGTAGTGTCACATAGATCGTAAACCAATTAGGATGGTATTCTAAACCCTGTAATTTCTGTAATTCCATCTGCTTTAGATGGTTTAATTAGTGAAAGTTACAAAAGCCAAATATATTACAATATTTTGAAATCAAGCCCAAAGGCAAGAAATAAAAGTTACCAAAACCACTTTATGTGCAAGTGGGCATATTGCATGAGTATATAAAAAAGAGAAGGGTAAGGCTTGTTCTTTTCTTTTTTTTTTTTCTTAATGGATGATGGGTCAAACTATATTAGTAGTGTAATCCCAAACACAAAAAAAGACAGTGGCAAAATTGCCATGGACTCCAAAAGGATAAGAATTCAACCCAAAAGATGATGACCTTTAGTCCTGAGCTATTTTCCTAGCAGGGATATAACTGCTTTCTTTATTGCTTAGACCCCCATTTCACTCCCTCTGAAATCCAATACAAATTCCTCACCGGGGACTCTGAACAAGCTTTTCATTTGCAGTATGTGGTTGATGAACTCTATAATTTTTCTGACTTTAAGGTGGTGAAAGGAAAGACAGGTCAATGGGTATAGCCCTTTTGTTTCCAGACACTCTGTCCTGAAGCAATTGCCCCAACTGTTTTATATTCCTAAACTTTGCCCAATAAACTGATGAATACTTTAATGAAAAACTATGTCTCAACTGGGTGATTATATACAACATATCCCTGTTCTTATCTTTCTAAAGTTTACCATGCCCCAGTGCGTTTCCAAGTGCTAACAGTAATAGCATAACATGGAAGGCCACTGTACTGGTATCTTCTCTCCCACCAACAGTCCCACAAAAGTCCATAAAAAGGATGATTTGCATGAAAGAGGGTTACACAAAAAACCCATAAAATTACTTTAACAAACTGGAAAGAATAATGTCTTTTTTTAAAAAAGGTATTTTTTCAGAACATTAAAAACATCTACAACCAATTAAATAACTAGCAATACACTGTATTTGTCTAGTGATGGTATTTCTCCTGCAAAGCAACCATGCATTATTATGGACCACAAATAGCTTCAGTCACTGGTGACTGACAGCAGCATACTGAAGATAGGGTGTATGCTATTGCACTGTCTGTCACCCTCTGATTGAGACACCGTAGGTGTCCAGGGCTGTCTTTGCTTGCTGTGAAATATTACAAGGTAAAACTGTTACTCATAAAAAAGATGACTTGTCTTCCCCCTTAATGAGAACACAATATAGAATTGAGCTATTAATTCATGGTACCTCCTACAGTTCAAACAAATCACTTTTGTTCTAGCTGTTGTGAGAAATGTCAAATCAATGAAAATATCATACATAAAAACAATTATCAAACAGCGATGACGGAATGGAAAAATTAAGGGGAGACAACAATTATATAGCACAGTTAAAAAGAAAGGGGGGGGCTAATAAAATGCCTGTGTCTTTATAGGGCAACAGCTGTTCTCTGTAACTGTTAGGAAAGGTTTTACTAATAAAACCAGGCACAAACTCTTGCATCTCTGATTCTATAGCCATTTGCAATGTGGTAATTCTAACTAAGAGGAGAAATGAAAAAACTTTTCCCTATCCAAAATCTACACTGTTGGCTTCAATTGAAGTCATATCAGAAGCAGCTGTAGAGATGGACACCTTCTGCTCCTGAGATTACATAGATGTTTGACTCTTTCTCTGTGTAATGCAGGCAGCCAATTTGCTTTCTTTTCCATAGCCGAAAGGTTGCATCCAAATGTCCTTATGGCAGTAATCATCACTGTAGGTGTGAACATACACCTGTCCTCCCAGTTCACAACCCACTGGTAAAGAGTAGTCTGAACCTGTGCTCAGAGTTGCTGAGAACAACTGACCCTTTGGCTAGTGACTCCATTACAGATTAAGTGTAAAACTGTCAGACCACGGACCACAATTTTGGCAAACACCACTGAAGTCCAGAAGTACCAGTTTTTCAGGTAATCTCTTCGGGGCAAAATATTTGTAGTTGTATGTTGTATTAAATGAGCAAATTTGGGTGAACCATACATCTATGGTAGTAAATTTTAAAAAAGAAAGCACTTTTGTTTAGCATCTGAGAGCCTCCTTCCTTTATGCAGCTCTGATTCCTGTGCCCTTGCTTTGTATTTCTTTCTTCTCTGGACTTTATCAGCACCTTTTGGGATTACTTTCCATTCTTTGCCACTGTATGACTCCAGTGTAAGAGCACCAAAGACTTAGCCATATGGACAATGTTAAGCAATCCAGGAACAACAGAAAATCAAGATAAACATTTATACTACAACAAAGCAGAAGTAAATTAAAGAAGATTTAGAAATTCAGAGCTAGGGACAAAAAGGAAGGAAATAAAGACAGCTATTTATTTGGAGATGTTGCAGCAGAACACTAGTGTTCCGTAAATGTTAAATTTCCCTCCACAAGTATAGAAGTTCCCCAAGTATGTGGAAAAATCCATCCCATATTTCCCCATAGGCATAGTCAGTGGAATTAGAGGTCAATGAGATGCCTGTTGTTCAGTGCTGGGAAGCCACACTGTCATCTTCTGTGGAGAAATCATGGGATACTTTGTACCTCTCTGCTATCTGGTGTCCTTGAAGCTCAGCTGCCCATCAGCTCCCACTGGCAAAGGGGAAGAGCATAGCTCACTTTTCCCAATGTGAAGAGAGGAAAAATAGCATCTTGCTACCCACTACAAGGAGCAGCTCCTGTGCTGCTGCCCTTCATGTTGCTGTAAATCAAATTGTTTCAACCAAAACCTGTTGTTTCCTATTCTGGCAGCAGCAGCATCCCCTGTGTCATGTTAGGGCCCACAAACTCATCATGGGGAGACTATTAGAAACTCCTCCCTCCCCTGCAAGTTATAGCCACCCTCTTGCCAGGTCTGAGAGGTCTAGCCCACCTCACAGGACACACCCATTCCACAGAGCTGCAGTAGCTCTTTGGGCCAGCTCCTGAAGGAGGTCTGTGCCTCCTGGGCATGGACAGCAAAAGTTGTTTCACCATCAGATAGAGCTGACAATGAGCCCTGGTGTTTTTTACAAGCCACCAGGGCAGGAAGAATGTTTCCATTTGTTTCTTACAGGATCTAAAATCTTGAATGGAGAGCAGTTTACTGCCCTGGCTGAATGTCAATGACCATTGACAACAGTACTATTGGAATGTACTATTATTCCAACAGTAATTTAATGCAAAAATTAGGTCAGTGCATCTCATTACTTCCTTGTCCTGCTGCTTTCCAAAAGGCACCACTCAAGCTGCAGTCAACTTTTACAGACTTAGAGCTGCACTGCAATGTTCCTCATTCCATTGATCCTCAGAGAAGTACTTAATGTGTTCTGAGGGACCATTTTCCTCAGGGTATTTCCCCTCAAGGACTGAGACAACCCTTGTGCTCCTGCCTCCTCTGCTGCACTTTCTTTAACAGTTGATGTCTCCACTGTTAATTGTGGCTGTGATATGGAGGCAGCAACAGTGGTGATAAAACCTTAAAAAGTAAAACACTGATACATCTGAGCCTTCAATTGCAAAATAAACTTGTAAGGGGAGTTGACTCAGCACATGGTTGCACCAATTCACTTTCTTCATTTAAAAATCCAAATCAATCTATTTTTAAAAAATGGTGCTGGAAAAGAAATGGCAATAGACTTACCAGTGAATTAGTCATGGCAGATTTGGGGTCTTCTGAGACTGGCAGAGCTACAGAATTATATCTAATCCTGTCACAGTCTTAAATTTAATATGATAGCCCACTCTCATTCTGTTCACTAGAGCATTCATTGTGATTTTGCCTCTCCAGGAAAGACTGTACGAAACTCACAAACTGCACAAGCACTCGTTGGGATCGTGGTTGGAAATGCCCAAGCAGTCCAGAGGATGATAGGCTGTTGTTACAGACCTTCCAAAAGAGGGGAAGAACTTGGGTAGGGAGACATGGGTTGTCAACCCTGCAGCCACAATTGGGCAAGATCTTTCACCATGTCTGATGGTCACTTCCTTCTATTTTCATCTGCTCCCCTATGAAGGCCAACTCCATCCTGTTCTGACAGCACAGCTATGTTGGTCAGATGTGTGACAAGATATGTACTCTGACAGTGTAAGCTGCCACCACCACACTGGCATGCTATTTTTCTCCAGTTATCATTAACACTCACGGTGAATAAACCTCTTAACGCAGATTGTCGCAAATCCCCATTTGTCTTCTCTTCTTTTAGGCGAAGAAACACAATATGTGTCTGCATTGCAGTCACAACAAAGACAGTGAGCTCTGCCCAGCATCCAATCTAGTTTTAAACCAGCAAATGTGTGGAGGCAGAGCCACGCTAAAGACAAGAAGAGACAGATCAGCTCCTGCTGAGCATCACCAGTTAGCAAGAATAAGGCCAGCCCAGGTACACCACACACACTCAAATGTGTCAAAGGCTCACCATAAAAATCCCTAAAGTCTTCAGCTGAAGATGCTACTGTGAATTACTTGCCAATGAAGAGATATTTGTGATTTCTCTCAAAATCCAAGTACTTTTGAATCATGAAATCATGTCAGCAATTTTAGCCTCTGGTTTATAAAAAGAAAACCAAAAAGTAAACATTTAGCCAGGAAAAAAGTCAGTAAGTGAGACCTCCCTTCTCAAAAAAATGAGGAAATGACAAGTGTCTCTAGAAATTTTTTGAGGGCTGGACACAAGCTGCTGCTTAGCATGTTTTGATTTATTCTTCACTTGTTAAAACATTTCATCTGCTCATCTCTGCAGCAAATGCTACTGAAAGTTTTGTCATGCTTTGTGCTTGCAATAGACTAATGTATGCTGATCTATACATTGAAATTTCTAGGAAAGACATGTTTCTGAGAGTCAAAAACCCATCTACATCAACAATTTACACAGCAGGGTTTTTCAGCAACAGAGGATTTTAAGTTCTGTTGAGCAAACATCAGGTTCTTATCCCACAACTCCTCACTGTGATATTATTCCAGTCCAAAGGAACAGGCACACAGTATATTTGATTTATGTGATGAAGAAATAAGACACATACTTGGATGGAAGGCATCCTGCCCTGCTCACAAAGAGCCTTGTGTACACCCGACATGCTAGCAGAAGGCAACTCGTGAAGGTAGAGAAAGAGAAAAACAGGAAACAAGAAAAATAAAAGAGAGAAAATCAACAAGCCAATTCATACTTGCACTCCACCAGTTGCTAAAAATTATAATGGGAAGGGTTGTTACAACATTTGCAAATTAGCACATTGCTAGAATTACTTAAAGGCTATAGTTAACCACATGGGGATACTGTAAACTGAATTTAAACATTCCTGTAAACATGTTGATCTAAATCTTCTTGCCCAGAATAGACTAAGGTTAACTTTCAGAGGACTTTATGACTTTGCTTTTAATGAGAAAAAAGTAAAAAGACAGATGCTGAACATACAGTTAATATGAACAGAGAGTGTAATGCCAGTTAGAAACCAATTCAATGGCAGGGATTTTTTTCTCTGTGTATTTTGTGTTGTGTCATGTGAATTATCCCTTCTGAGCTTTTTTGAAATGACAGAGAAATAAGGACTTCCTTGCAGAAGTAAATAGGGCACCTTTTCCAGCTTTTCCTTTCCCGCTTCCTCTCTTCTTTCCCTCCTGCTCTCTCCTGCCACCCCCTATCCCCTCTGTACAATTTCAACTACATTTACTGATAATCAGCAAACGTTTAAACGATGTAGTGAGGGTGGTTAACACTCTATTAAAGCAAGATTCAACCTCGAGCTTGCAAATGTCGCTGGGAGCACTGGTGGCTAAAGAGAGAGGTTTTCAATTAAAGCTGAGCAAGTGCCTAATGTCTACATCTGTTCTACAGAAAGGCTAAATATCTTTAAAATTGTAACACAAGTGCATTGACATTGCAAAAGGAAAACGAAATGTCATTGAGAAGTGAATGTTAAAAGGGTTGGTGAGGATTCTATTTGCATTTTTCGGATGGCGAATTAGGTCACAAGGGTTAATATGTTAAAGAATGGTCTGTCTGTTGTTATGTTGGCTGTCAGAGCCTATCTCAATCAAGCATAACTACAGACTAAGGGGCTGTCTTTGATCAAAATCTGAGTCCTTGTTTAGTCTCATTCAAAATGAAAAGCCTAATAGTTAATATTTTAAAATATTTTGCAGCCTATGTGCCATTGCAGTAAAAGTCACGCTGAGGAAAAAAGTGATGCCAACACTACTACACCTTCTTCTGGTACAAAGCATCAAACTGATAGTTTAAATTTGTGAGAATTTCCCCGTTTATTTCATAAGAACGACTTTGTTTTCCTCAGCACCAGTCCAGTACCACCTTGTTTCAGGAACTTTCTCAATCTGAGCAACATTGGTTGAGCACTTGTGTCCCTGCAACACCAAACTGGAATAAAACCACTATTTCTATGGGCACATTCCCCCATTATAATGAATAACTGCTCAGCAGTCTAGGTTACTTTAATGGCCATACCACTTTACACTAGCTTTTGCATCAGCTCTGCCCTCTAACTATGAATGCAAAAAGATAATTCACAATTGCATCTTAAGAAAGGAAACTGTGATTTAAATACATGTCTATGTTCTGTAACAGATGCAACATGCAATCTGCTGTCTTTCCCATGTATTGGAAACAAATCAGATGGACAACCTGATGTACTGACCAGAGATCTCACTTCATTTCTCCCTATATTCCCCCAGAAGAAGAAAGATTTTACTCTCTGAATGACTCTGTCAAAGAAGTAAGCTGATAGAAGAACAAAGTAATCTCCTACTTCTTACACAGTAGAAGATTGAATAAAGCTGAGCAAGTACTTCACAGCTCTTAATATATTTAGCAAGTTTAGATGTCTTCTGTATGAAATCTGTCCCTGAGAGACTTCTTTATTTCTGTAGATCTTCTTAAAGAATTAGGAAAAAATGACATACAGGGGGTTCCCCCTGCCCCCTCCCCCTTTTTTTTCATTAATGCTACATTTTTAAGAAGTAATTTTATACCCACTTTTGCTATTTTTCTCTGTTGTCAGTTACTGCAAAAACTAGAGGAATTTCACCACCATTTTTATTCCCAACCCAACATGGGCAATTTTGAACTGCCATCTGATATGTCAGCTTGGGCAGATTCAACCAGAACACAAGTTCCTTGCTTCATGTCACCCTAGCACAGTGGTTCTCAGAAGTAGGATGACACTAAATCATTGTATTTAAAGGTTTCATTTTTCCTCTTAATATTCACTTCAAATTCCCAGTTTCTATAAATGTCTATTAGTAAACTCTTGTGTGAAATCTGAGTATGTAAATATTCAGTAAAATCATTTTGATGTCTACTCATTTCTCCCTATAACACTGTATATGGAGCAACAAAGGTAAAGTTGAGAAGTCATTTTCTCTGGCCTATCAGTCTTACTGCTTGTTTTTATAGGTGCTATCTCCAGGCTAGGAGGATGACACGCTTGCTGCAATCTCCTTGCACACTTCTACAGACCTTCACTTCCTTCACGCATTTCTAGGTAATGCTTCTGAAGAGTAGACTGTAGGACTCCCATACACAAACTCAATACTCTTATATAGCATTATGTTTTACAGAAAGCTACAGTATTGTGGGTTTTGTAGTTTCCCCCCCAACTATATAGACTGTCAATCACAGTGTAGGAGAAGACATCAGGAGAAATGCTGATGTGTCTGAAATTTTTTACCATATTTTCTCCAGCTATGCCTGATAAAAGCCATTCTCTCACCTTAAAAATTTCTTTCTTCTCATTTAGTTTCCCCGTAATTTTATGGAAGGGATGTTATAATTGAAAATTGAGCTTTTAGGCTGAACCCTTAGGTCTCTGATGTGATGAGATCTCCAAAGGTATTTGAAAGGAAACCATCACCTACTAGTGAGCTTCCATGATTATAGGGTACTATCTGCATACTTAAGAGCTTCAGCTGGTCACCTAACAGACCAGAATAAACTCAATTTTCATAATTATATCCCCATCTTTGGACATGTACTATGGTGCGTATGACTTTTGTTTCACCTGCTTCCATTGAAACAACAGAGACTGTTGTCCACTCTTCTTGGGCCCTTGAGAATCCTACATAGTAATACCTGTTAAAAGGACCAAACACTCAAATCTATAATTTTCCCTTATTTTCATGGTTGTTAGTCTTATAGTACTCATTTTAAGTTTGTAACAGTATCTCAGGAGTGTTTGGTGGTGAGGATAATGCAAAGAGCTGTCTATTGATCCTCCACCCTTTAAATACCTAACTATTGTCGTTAACAGCCAAAGAACAGCAGTGCCCAAACACTTCTGTCACTGCTCTACATTAGAAACAGATCTAATTAGCAAATGCTGAGCAAGACTTGAGGTCTAATGATGTAAAGCTTTGGGGAAAAGCCTAAATATCCAGATTTCACTGACGTCTCTTTAAAGCAGTTGTATGGCAGCTTGGCAAGCCCTGGCTGAAAAGTGTGTCTTGGTTTGAGACAAGTTTAAGAGGAAATGTCCTGAAATGAACATGTCCTCCCTAGAAAACAGGTTTCAGTACTCCCTCCCCCACCGATACAAAAGGAATTTCTTGGAGGAAAGTGAAAAAACTATTTATTTAACAAGCAGAGTGCCTGCAGGGCACACGGAAAAAATGAATAACTATTAAAATATTAAACCTCCTCAATGCGGAGAAAGCTGGTGGATTTAGAGTTCCCTCTGCAGCTGGCTCAGCCCCTCCCAAGGTCCAAGGCCCAAACGCGGTGTCCATGCAGCCTCCTTGCCAGTCCACAGGGTCCGATGATNGACAATAGGGAAATGCAGTATTATCATAAAGTCACCCCAAGACAGAGTGTTCTGCCATACACTCTCCCCTGGACTTGACATCATTCTCCAGAACAGATTCCTGTGCCACACAACCTGTGGCACTAACATACCGAAATGAAACGCATGGAATTGCTTTGATAGATCTGAGGGCTCCACTTAGACAGAAACTGAGGATTGATCCAGCATCATACACAAAGCCCATTGTGAAGGCAAGGGCAGGCAGCCCACAGCCCTACCAGCCACTCGCACAGGCCCTCTCTTAGTGTTGCTGAGCTGTGATCAAGCCAGAGTTATGGGATAGGAAATTTCTGACAAGCCCGTATCAACTCCCTCCAGGCACAGAAAGTCCACAGCAGTGTAAAATTTGGACAGAAAATCAGATTTCATGCAACATCATTCATTGTTTTCCTTTCTTTATTTCTCTCCCTAACTGCTGAAAGGCAGCAGGGGCAGCACACCAAGATGCAGTGGGGCTGGAGTCTGGGCAGTAATGATTCAGCAGCCTAGCCCAAGTGTACTCTCCTGTCCCTTTCCTCCACCATCCCTGGATTCAGCAGGCACAGCAAATGGCCACTTTCTCACCACAGCAGTTGGCTTGTATTGTTTCTCCTGGGCATCAATAGGCCTCCGCCACTCTGTGGAACAGCGAGCACCCCAGCAAGCTGCTCCACTGTTTGTCTCTATGGTCTCCAGAGACAACAGAGACTGAATTTTTTCTCAAGAAATGACAGGTGTCTGCTCTTTGGCAAGGGAAGTTTAAGTCTAGCGCAGCAGACATACTGAGAAGAAAACAATCCTCACCTGGACTGTGCCTCCAGCACAAAAGGTAGTTTCACTTGGTAGGTTCTGTCTGTTCTGGCAGTTTGGTGCCCTCATGTTGGATGGGGAGGGGGGGTACAATATTAGAGGGACTCAGTGCCAAGCCTGTAAGCACTATGGGCAGGACCAGTCCCTCCAGCTGCTCATTTTCCCCATCTTCGGGCTCTTCACGGCTGTTTGCCCTCTGTGAGAAGTCAAGCCAGGCCAGACTGCATGCCTCTCTTTCCCTCTGCCTGTTTTTTTTTTCCTATATGCTCTCTACCCTTCCTGATGATATCTTCTCCTCCTCCCTGCCCCCCAACCATAAAATCCCCGATTTAAACAGATCCTCTTTCCTCTCTGCTACTCACTGCACTGGCTGCCAAAAACACCTGTATTCCAGTCTCTGAGATTATCCCCTGCTCCTGGTTCTTGCAGATCACAATCCATGGAACAGACGCCCATCTTCCCCTACAGCTCCTGAGGACTGCCCTAGTGCTCTCAGCAGGAGCACCTTTCTTGCATCCATAATTGCAGCAGAAACCCTAAAGAAACCCCAAATAAGACAAAAGGAAGCACAGTTTGGGGCACAGGAGTCAGTGTGGCTGTTCTTCCTGATGGGAGTTGAGAACTGATGAAACCGTCCTATTTCATGTTTTTTTGTCCCCTTCATCGTCCTACTTCTTCTGGAGTGCTGCAAGCCTGCCAGAAAGTAGGCTGACCTAGAGAGAGAAACAGATACATTTTTGGTGATGAGAAGGGAGCAAGAAATGGGGGGGTTTCTCACTGGTAAGAAATATCCTTTAAAGAACATCAAGTTTGGCAGCTCTGAGAAATCTCTCTGGATCTCCTAACCCCATCATATGTCATGACTAAATGATAAAGCATGTTGTTATCTCATTAAACAACAGTGACAAAATCCAGAAAGTAGGACATTGCTTTCTCCTGAGTGGTGCTGCCTCTCAGCCGAAGGCCAGGTGGGCTGCAGGAGGACTTTTGCCACTGATATTAAAATATTATATGGTCTCACCCTCCATCATAACTGTTGTGAGTAAAAACAATTGCAAAGTAAAGCAGGTGGATGATCAATCAACACTACAGGGAAGAGCAGGGGTGTGTTATATGAGTCAAAACCCATCTCACAAATGGCAAAACTTTCCATACTGAAGGAAAGACTGAATGGTTGAGGCTGAGTAGATTTTCACATAATTTCCTGAAATTTCATATTTCAATAGGATTATGATGATCCTTTGTAGGGCCACAACTGCCAAGCATTTAAGCAGACACAACTAAAGATGATCTTTTTAAACTGAAATCAAAAAAGAAATGCAAAAAAGTAAGGATTAAATTAATGTTCTTCTTAGAACTTTGATTCTTTGATATTTCATGTTAGCAAACTACATGCATACGTTGACACATACTTTGTATTAATTGACACATTTTTAGCTTTTCCAGTTGCCCTTCTGCTGTGGCCTCATGTAACAGAAGGGTCTCATGGCTCTGCTTTGAATGGACGCTGAAGTGCTTGCAGACGACAAGTGCTTCCACTGCAGCTAACTGAGACCATTAAGTTCCCGGTGCTAGAGTTGCCTGTAAAGCCTTTACCAGCTAAGGCCTATTCTATTTGTCTCAACTAACCTCTAAAATTCAACTTTTTTCCCATCATTCCCTTTTTTGCAAGAAATAGAATGTAATCAAAACCAACATTACCACTCTTCCCCACTCCAGTCCAACTAACTTCTTCCACCCCATTAAGTGTTACGCCCACTCCTTCCCACCCCAATATATACAGTTCATTTTAGGAACCTACATAAGGTCAATTTCTGTATTTATGTTTTTATTTATTCAGTTATGAGAGTGGTATTTCTTCCATTTTTCCATATAACTATGTAATATTTCACAATATGTCTTCTTTACACCACTGTGGTATTTTATCATAACTATTTGGTCAGATAGCAGTTATTTCAGTAACAGAATGCCTGCAATTTTCTGTAATTTCTGTACTATCTAAATAGGATTATACAATCTGTGTTAATAGTTGATCATTCCCACACAATGTTTACTAATGTAGCTATGTTGAATCTTGTGTATGTGAGGAAAACAAAAGGTAGAGAGTTTAAATGGCTTGCTACAGGGCTTACCAAGAGTCAATAGTGAAGCTAGACACAAAAAAAAAAAAAAAGCACCAGACCCTTTCTGGATTTGTGATTTCCCCTCTGAGTGCTAGGCCAGTCCAAAACAAATGAGCACAGGATTATCACCAGAATGTACAGTATTAGATAGCTGATGCTGTTTTAAAAGTAATTACATATAATGAAAAATATAGCAGCAAGGTTCTGCAAATATGGCAGGTTCCTGAGAGAAGGCTGGGGCTGCTGATGCCACCATGGTTCATCAACAGGATAAGCATACATCTCTGTCTTTGCTAACAAGTCATAGAACAGAATCAAGGCTGACATGTTTAACTACTTTAAATCTCTTTTCTAATAGGATTAAATCTATTATTCACAGAAATTTACATATTTTACATTGTGATGCAAAGCTGAGCTTCTGCTCTATTCAATTACAGAGCATGTCATATAGGAGGGACCATAGTACACCCAGTTCAACCAATACACTTATTTCTAGCCATGAATATTTTTCCAGGTTTAAACTTTTCTGTGTAGAATGTTTTGGCCAACAATTCTTTCAGTTCTTCTGGCTACATATACTTGATTTACTGCAGAACTTAGGCAAATTTCTGTAGGCAAAATATGATCACAATATTGTGAAAAATCAGAATTTTGGTTTTTTTAGATTTGTTTCCCACATTTTTGTATGTACCTATTTTTCTAGGTTTGAGACAAAGAAGCTTATGTTTCAAAGATGTTTCAAAATTTTTACCAGAAAAAAAATTTTTACCAGTCCAAAAAAGACTGAAAAGACTTATTTAAAGTGAGACGCTTTGGTATCTCTCCCCACACCCAATTAAAACGCTGACCTGTGGTTCATTAGAATGCTACCAACAGCACAGCTCCAACTAATCTTCAGTCGTTCTAAAAGACAAAAGTGAAAGTGTGAAGAAGTCATTATACAAAATCCTTGCAAAAGTAGCATGATGCTTTTGAACTGCGTAACACTGAGCCTCAGCGCTACTGGCAGTCTACACTGAAAACGGATAGTCAACTCAGAAGTATCTCAAATCATGTGCTAAAAAAATGGGAGATACTGGTAAATTGTTCCAGAAAGCAAAATCAGATGCAGCCTAAATTACACAGCACAGTAAAATCCACTTCTAAAAAGAATTAACACCAAAGAATCCAGAAGTCAAGTTCTTCACCTGCTGAAAGTGAATTTTCTCCTGAATCTAAAATAATTACCATAATTGGCCATATTTGTCTTTTTTTTTTTCTTTTTTCTTTTTTTTTCCTGAGTGCAAAGGAAGATGCCAAAAGAAAAAAAAAACACAAGGAAAAAACCCCACCGAAGTCAGTGTCATCTGAAAAAACGATGACTACCGGTTGGTTTCTAGTGGTAAGCCTTAAATGTCAAAAAGAGAAAAGGAATGGCAGATAGGCTAAAGGAAGGGAAGGCGGGAACAGCCCTCATGAGTGTTCCGCTCCGGCTGCAGATCCCCCGCCAACCCTGCCGGCAGGACCCCACCGCTGCAGCCTGTGGGCACCCGCCACGCTGGGTGCTCGCTGGAGCTTACTGAAATCCCTGGACCACAGTGACCTCTAGGGGTGAGTGGTACATCTGCAGGATTACCCCAATTCTGAAGGAAAAGTGTTTTTTCTTCTACACAAAAAGTCTTAAGAGGATTTATATTGAGGGTCACCCAAAATTTCCTCCATGAGTACCTCAACATTATATCCAGATATTTGAAACAGTGGTAAGTATTTCCAAATATTAACATGATACAAAAAGGTTGCTTTACAGAAAACAGGTTAATGCAAAGATCTGAGAACATGATCTCAGAGTGAAAGAAAATAAAAATAAAATGTGAAGTCAGACCCTCTCTCTGTTGAATACAGTGGCAAAATTCACAGCCACCTTAGTGCAATGGACTTTCATTCATTTTTTACTACCCAAACAAAATGCAGACATAGTCCTGCAAGAAGAATAATGCTCTAAAAACACCCCAGCAGTCCTTCAGACCTAAAAGCAGGTAATTTGTGAGTGTTGTTCTGTGATAACCCATTCCCCACTAAAAACATTGAGAATCCAATTACCATTTACTCAGGGACTCCTTTTTCTTGCCGGATCATCTTAAAAAGTCTGTAAGGCAGAGAAACATATGCTGCCAGGTTATGTTTTAGTACCTTGCATGAGGAATTAAAAGCTCCATTTCTGTTATTTGTAGAAATTGTGTAATCAATTTTCAGCATGCATTAAAAACTACAGGGAACTGGAACGGGTTATATTAATGATTGTACTACTGTTCAATGAAACTATAGTTGAATTCTAAGGGAAAAGACAGGGCTATAAACTGGAGGTTGTCATTTACAAATCCCACTTCGAGTCCTATGACAGCTGTTAAGGAAACCTTCCTGTCTGACCATCCAGGACCCACTCTGGCAGTCACACTTCTACCAGCCAAGAATTTCACCCTAGCTGGTGCCAAACACCCTTTGCAGTGGATGGCTCCAGTGAGTCAATGGGTGGCCTCACTAGACTCCCTGAACACACCACTCTCACAAAGTCAGACCAGATTTCCTTACAGGCTCAGCCACAGGTTTCCCACAACAGAGCCTCAGACGTCTGATTTCTCTTTACTTTAATCATGGCACAGTCACACATAACCAGCTTAAGATCAAGCTGGGTGCTGCCAAGGAGGGACCCTGAACCAAACAGTCCCTGGGCTTTTGTATCCGCAGTCCATGCACACAGTAGTCTGGGGTCTTCCTGCTGAGCCATTGGCTCCTGCTGTATCTCTCTGAGTGGCCGGTCACCTGGCCGGTGCCACAGGTTCCCATGCCCTTTGTCGTGCAAAGGGTCAGTGCGAGATCCCTGTTCTTGCTGGGGACTCCAGCTGTTTCCCCACACCCAGGGTGTAAACTGCAGTTTGCGCTGCATTGCAGCAGCGCATCAAACTACCCGCACTAAGAGTATTCCTCAACACCAACTGCCACTAAGTTGAAGCTCTGACTTCCTGGCTATTCAAAGGCTTTTTCCCAGAGGTGGCCTGGCCTGTACTGGTATTTCAGAGGTAAGCATTCATATGGAAAGGGGTTACACAGAGAAACACTTTTATGGTCTTTTACTGAACATGGAGGATTTCCTCATGTTAGCAGAGGTGGAACATGGCTACATGTCTGTACACCCTGGCAGAACCTGAGGGCTCTCACCACAGGGTTGCCCATGGTGTCTAAAGACACAGCTTGTAAAGGTTTATGAAGTGTGGATGTTAAATGTTTGGATCCAATGTTTGAGATGAGAGGAGGAGGTGACACATAGTGGTCCTAAGGAGAAGACAGAAGGTGTGATGATCTGTCCAGATTGGCTGCTGAGGAATGGACTTCCACCTTCTTCCACCACGGCTGATCCTTGTACATTCAAAGGTATTTAGACAACTGATCTGGTTATTTCTCCAATGTAGTTTTATTGCCATTAAAATTTCAAAAAACATGAACTCCTCTGCAAGGGAAAAAAAAATCACAAAAAATAGAGCAGCTAGTTAGGATTTAGTTGACACAAGACCACAGACAGGGGAAATACTGCCTGGTAGAAAATGAAAAAAAAATTTTAAAAGGCCCAATGCTTCTTTAAGCAAGGGACAATCAGAGCAAAACAGCCTTGCAAATCAATCATCCATTACAAACCAGAACATATTGGCATCAGTCTGCAGTCACTCAGGATGGGGGCACAACCTCCTGATGCCAGCATTGCTGGTCATTTCATTAAAAGGTGAAGACTGCAGATAGAACAGAACATATATGAAAATTAATTTAAAAGAAGGGGAAAATCATCTTGTGAGTGTTCTTGGGATGACTACAGGTAAATGCAGTGCACTGACTAAGTAACAAGCAGGAGGGGGAGGGTAGTGTAACTGAGCTTACTGCATACAAAAAAAAAACAGTATTCAAAGCAATTGATATTTTCATAACCTTACTGGAAACAGTAAAAGACATAGATTCAAACAAAAGTTAAGTGACATAAGAGGTCGCTCTAGAATAGAATTACAAGGCCCTGGAAGCTCCCGTTAACCCTGTTGGGTGACAATCAGGAAACATAGCTGCCCTGTAGTGGCAGGGTTGGTTTCTTTCCCCCTGCATGCAGCTTTTTCAAAAATAGATAACGTTTATACATATATGCCCAAACCAGCTATTATATTTTTTCTCTTCTCCCATTGCTACTCAAAAAATATCAGATAGAACCAGACTCGACCTAATAGCAATGTGCCAAGGTGGAACAAACTCTCACACAAGAAACAGATGGAATCTTAACCAGTTATGTTCAATTATTGGAAAAATACTATTGCCCATAATAAGTAGTGCAGCTTCACTTAACATACATATCTCAGTTTGAGACAACTTTATTTATTTTTTTATGCTCTGGAAGGAATGTCTCCTCCCTAGAAGACAGGTTTCAGCACTCCCTCCCCCACCGATACAAAAGGAATTTCTTGGAGGAAAGTGAAAAAAACCATTTATTTAACAAGCAGAGCGTCCGCGGGGCACAGGAAACAAATGAGTAATGTTAGATAATAAATCTCTCTGCAGAGAAAGCTGGTGGATTTAGAGTTCCCTCTGTAGCTGGCTCGGCCCCTCCCAAGGTCTGAGGCCGGGATGCAGCATCCCTGCAGCCTCCCTGCCGGTCCAGGGGGTCTGATGAGCTGGTTCTTGCATCACAGCGAGGTCGAACAGGTCCAGAAAAGGAAGAAATTACCAGAGGATTTGGGTATGCTGGTATGGGAAAATTTCTTGCCTCAGCTAACAGGCTAGCTAAAAGCAGGAAGGTGCTCCCTCGGCTCTCTGTGAGAACACAGGGGAGTGTGTGTGACTCCTTGAACACAAACTGCTGAAGAAGTCGCCTGGCTTCTCTCCCCCCTCTTCTGGACCCAGCTTAAAGCTGTGGGACCCATTTCTGGGCATAAAGCAGACGATAGGGGAATAGTATTATCATAAATAGTATTATCATAAAATCACCCCAAGACAGGTCACCAAATGGGGAAGGGAGGGGTGGGAAGGAGGGAGTGGGTGGTTTCATCAAACTACTAAAAAAAAATGAAGATCAAACAACCAAATCTATCTATGGCACCAAACAACAAGGTCCCCTGATGCTCCCTGAGTGTCTTTACTCAGTCTTTAGTAGCTTTTAATCTGCCTTTCCAAATGAAACCTCTTCTGCCATGGTTACTTTTCTTCTACTTAATTTCCGTTTACACAAGGAAGTGAGTTGTCTGTTTTCTCAACTGTACAGTGAGATTGTCTTCACTAAATATTGGCTCTCAGCTCTTTCCTCAAACTTGTGGCTCTTCCTGCAGTATATGACTTGCTTTCATTGAAAGAAACATTTCATTTTGTTAATAAAATTCACATTTTTAAAGAAAGAAACTGAAACCCCTCTTCTAATTACCTACACTCATATAAACTAATATTTGGTAGTGAATATGTCAAACTCCAATGGTAATTTGCACTTCACACTAGCTCTGTGTGGGTTTGCAATAACATTTGCTACACTAAAAATATGAGGTGAAATCTTGGCCTCATTTGAATCAATGGTTTTTTCTCTTTCAGCCTCCTCAGGCCTGTGCCACATTGGTGCCTACTGATTTCAGAGGTATTAGCTGTTTGATTGCTGTGACCATGGCCATATGGACACATCCTTTGCCACATGGCATCACAAATTACTATCCGATATTTTTCCCTCAAGAAGTGTAAGATATGTATACTATATGATAGTGCCATAAAATATTTATTTAGGTTAAGCCCCTGCTCCCACGAAGATCAACAGTAAAGAATTGTGGTGATCTCAAAGGGACAGGATTTCACCCTAAAACATACAGAAAGGCAGTTCTCTAATTGGGGAGCACAGAGGAGCTAAGCTTGAGTCCTGGAAGCAGCTTTGGTGCAGAGTTTTCTTCATACAGATGTGTAAGTATAGTCCATTGCCTTTTTGCTGCTCTTTCCCATCTTTTGACTGCTTTACAACACAAGCATTTTCTGCTTTTTGTTAGACAAGTGTCAGATTTGCTTCCCCTCCACTGTCATTCCCCTAAAGTAAGGGGCATCCATCAAGTCAGCCATAACTAGGTAAAGCTGAGCACTTTGATAGGCATGGGGTCAGGGAAGACTATCTTGAGGAAAGGGATGAACACTCCTTTTATTTTCTCAGTTCCCTGTTATTTTATTCAGGATTTTGTTGTTAGAGCAATTACAATAATATCTGAGAAAAAGGGAAGTCAAGTAACAAATACAGAGAAAATAGAATTATGGAAAGGAGGAGGAAATGTCTCTGTATGAAAACATAACATGCAGCTAGGGAGTGTCTTGGATATGTTCTGTTTCGGTGAGCACTGGGGCAGTATTCATTCAACCTTAAGAAGAATGTCGCAATTGTCTCCAAGATGCAGACCATATAACTATCTCAGAAAAGTTTTATGCCTAGCACTTCTTTTAAAGATTAAATAATTTAGGTTGTTGGCTAAACTGGCCTCAAATAATGCTGAGCTTTACCACCTTCTTTCTCACCCCAGCTCTTAGGTACATCTCACTCACTGCCCTCCTTCAGCTACCTCTGTTGCCTTCAACTCCCCAGGGAATTAAAGCAGCTCTCTCCAGGCTAGGCACTCCACAGCTATCATCATCCCCTGGGTCTCTGTCTGAGCCTCATAGTCTCAAAATACATTTTCCAGACCTATCTTTAGAAAGAGCATACTGTGAAGCAGTGGGACCAACTCAGATTTCAAAGAATGATAGAATGACCCTTAAGATCATCTAGTTCCAACCTCCCCACTATGCCTAGGGACACCTTTCACTACACCAGGTTGCTCAAAGCCCATCCAACCTGCCCCTGAACACTTCCAGTGATGGGCCATCCACAACTTCTCTGGATATCCTGTTCCAGTGGCTCACCAACCTCATATTCTTCCTAATATCTTATCTAAATCCACCCTCTTTTGGTTTAAAGCCATTCCAATTTTAGGCCATTTCAACCCATTACCCTGGTCTTTACATGCCAGCATGGCCAGTGCTTGCTAGGCTAATGATCTACATGGCAACATCGCTGGGCAAGCTACAGACAAGGGGGCAGTGGGTCCCTCTTCTCTGTATGGATCACTTGCACAGAACTGCTATGGGGAAGACGCAAAATACTATGTGGTAGTATAGAATTATACAGACATCTAGCACGAATAGCAGAAATTTCTGTTTAAAGCTTCAGAAAATTCTGTAAAAGGAAAGCTTTTTAATAACCCTGAGTTTCTCTTAATGCGCTTTTTGAAGTCCACACAAAGACAATAAATACCTAAAATGTGTAACTAACACAAAATCCCAGTGGCTGCCAGTGAAGAAATCCTGTCTAGACTTTTGCATGTAACTTCCCGTGCTGTGGCTATGCTGCTTTATATTATGGAGCCTGTTACACGTTGACATAATAAAGCAGTTTGTAAAAGAACTAAAAAGGGCTGAACCAATCCTGGGAGCAGCTGTGGACAGCTAATAGAATAAAAGGAATTTAGACAGAATAATGAAAGCATCATAGCTGAAAAAAAGTAATGCAACAAGTTTTTATTTCAATGCCATTTCTGCAATAACAACAAAAACTAAACAGAGTAAGTTTCTTGATGTGAGGCTAACTCTAATAGGGAAATTGGACCACTGCTTAGACATCAACGCGTCTTTCAAACCACTTATGTTTTTATAGCTGTTGTGAAGAGGTGGCTTGCCTCCCAAAGTCTGTAAAACTCATGATTTCTGTTGTCATCTCAGCTTTTTAACAATAAAACACTCAAGACAACAGAAATGGTGTTTTTTCTATTGTTCAAGATCTCACTAACACAAAACTGTACACAGAAATTTGATGCTTTCTTGAGTTTATATAGTGTCGGTTTTATCTCCAATGTTTCATTTGGCATGCTTGTCAGTGCTAGCATTGAACTGTAAAGTAAACAAATGAAGTTTTGTGGGGAGAAAATATTCACTCAGAGTTTCCATTGCTGAATATTGCAGAAACCCAGGAAAGGAATATTTAAGACAAGCCAGTGGGCAATCTTCATTCATTTCCACTTCCAGTATCTTTTCCAAATCCTTTCTTTCCTCAGCTACTTTAACTCCTAATAAAAAAAATCTATACATTAAATTAAAAAAATAAAATCTTCAATCCCTAATGTACTTTATCCAAAAGTGTCACCAGGTTCTCATTCAGTGCAGTTGGCTGAAGCTGCAAGGCTAATGTCCACTAGTGAATAATAGAGTCAGTCAGATCTCTAATTTTACAGTCATCTTGTCTTCAATAGTCTGTAGGTTTTCTTTGGCAGGCTGTTTGTAATGATAGTGAATTGATCACTGCTGGATTGCTCAAGAACTACATCAGCTTTATAGACAGTGTGCTTAAGCTCCCTCAGATTTATATTCACTCAGCTGTTCCAGTTACCTCAGCCCTATGCTGCAAGTGCTTGCCATAAAGAAATGAAAGCACACAAACTAAACAGAATGGGTTTTTATCAACCAAATGTTTTAACAATTTTAATGTTTTGGGGATTTTTTTCTGTCTAGGATTCAAGGTCTATCCAGGTTTCAAGTAGTGAGGCTTGTAGCATCCTTAATACAGTTTTTGAAGTAATAGATTGAACTAAGGGCGTGCCAAATAGAGAAAAAAGGATCCCTGCACTATCACTACTGCAGTTTCTATAGTCCAAGGCACCAGGTCAATAAAACAAATGGTACAGGAAAGAAGAATGACATGAAATAGCAAGGCACTTGGCATTGCAACAGGTGAACAGCAAGATGCTGTTGTGGTATTTTTGTAGGCATTGTGAGACACAATCAATTTAAGGAGATTTTCCTAATTATTCAAGGTGTACTTGAATACATTAGGGATTCAAATTCAGGACAAATAAGGAGAGTATTCATATTACACGATATGACCCATATTTTCTTTACCCAGCCTACAGTTTTAAGACTATTATATCATATCACTGCTTGAGCGGGGCAAGAATGCTCTGTTTGCCAAAGTTAGTCGTTGATTTTTTAGTAATTTAGGTCAGACTAGTAAATATAAATGACAATGAAAACTTGCCTAATATCAACATGCATGCTACTCTAAAAGCCTATCTATCATTCAGAGTGTGTTTAGAACAGAACGACAAAGAGAATGCTGCTTCATACTAGAACAACTTGCTTTCAAATTTTAGGTCCATTGTCACTTTTGCTAAAACCAAAATGTAGTGTTTCATTCTCTTTCACACTCTTTGGGTTGACCACAGAGTTTTCAAGAGCTGACAGATTTTTTTTATATCATTGAGATCAATCAGTAGGATAAATATCAAAATCCTGTAGGATCTTCTAACCCTACATAAGCTTTGGAACATTTATCTTATTTCACACAGCTGGGTCTAGAGCTTAGAACATCTCGGCACTAAGCTAACATTGAAATACAAAACAACAGTTCAGGAGAAAGGGAGGTGAGTCCGGTGTTATTCAGCTTTAAAAACACATATTTCAAATTATCCAGTAGTTAATTTAATCTGACAAATACTGATGGTCTACATGAATTTTTATGCCTGTCTAGTCCCTGGTAAAAAACTTCAGCACTAAACGGATTTTGACTTTAGTCACAACTTCTCTTCTTAAATGTATCTGCTGAAACAGGCTCAAGCACTATGATTGATTCTGCTAAACAGCCCATTCATGCCCACATTACTACTAACAGTCCCACTGGAATTTTGCCCACACGTAAAATTAGGATCCAGCTTCATATTCCCAAAGCATCTCTTTCAGTATGCAAATGCTTGCCATGGCAACACTCATCACAACATTGGTGTTTCTTTGAGTGCCTACCTAGTCCCCAGGAAGGAGACCTGGTCCTCCAGAGCTTTTATTCTGCCACAACTCAAAGCTTTTAATCTCTGCTGGAAAAGAGTAAAAAAAAAAAAGGAGTGGGGCATAAACATTTATTAGAACATTAGTTTATGTAATTGCTGCAACACAAAAACATAGAAGAAGCAGCTGTCACCTTCTATTTCAGATTATGGCTCTTCAATATTCTTTAGGAGGACACCTTTAACTTTCAGTCATGTTTCTGACCAGTCTTTAACCTTTTAGGATGAGCCAAGCAAAGTAGAATTTATTTTGTCATAGTTATTAATACTGTTGATTGGCATCTGAAGGACAGTTTTCCTCCGGGAAAAACCTGCCATGTTTTGCTGCAGTAACATATGTTTGGGGTGGCAGGGGTAAGGTATTTGTTATCAACCATATGATGGAAAAAGGTTAGATAGTAAAACAATCTGATCTATGTCAGAAGGAGGGAAAACTTTGAACAATGGAAACAATCAGAATGTTTAGGTAACACTTTGGTGAGGTTTGAGATGGCTCAAAAGCATTATTGGGAAATTGGATGTTCGGAGTGCTTCATATTGGAAGCTTAGGATATTTGGTATTGAGGTTATTATATTAATTTTCTGAAATACTAATTTTCCTTGGAAGTAGTTTTTTGATGAGGTGAAAGAGCTATTGAAATAATTCACACTCCAAATGCAAAAGGTCAATATTAAAAAAAAAATACCTGAACAAAAAAAAACAAGATTGAAAAAAACTAAACTGATCTTGGTCTTCCTTATTCTGTTATTATGTTCTGTTATTCACTCTAGCACAGATGACAGCTGACTGTCATGGTTTAACTCCAACCAAGACCCATGCAGCTACTCGCTCAATCACCCCTGGTGGAATAGGGGAGAGAATCAGAAGAGTAAAAGAGAAAAAAATTGCTGGATTGAGGTAAAGACACTTTATTGGTAAAGCAAGAGTTGCATGTACAAGCAGAGCAAAAAAAAAAAGGAAATGATTCACCACTTCTCATGGGTGGACAGGTGTTCAGCCACCTCCAGGAAAGCTGGACTCCGTCATACATAATGGTGCCTTGGGAAGACAAACGCCGTAACTCCAGATACCCTTCCCTTCATCCTTCCGTCCCTCACTTTATATACTGAGCATGAAGCCATACTGTCTGGAGTATCCCTTTGTTCAGTTGAGGTCAGCTGTCTCAGCTGTGTCCCCTCCCAGTTTCTTGTGCACACCCAGACTACGCGCTGGTGGGGCAGTATGACAAGCAGAAAAGGCCTTGAGGCTGTGCAAGCACTGATCAGCAGTAAGTAAAACATCCCTGTATTATCAATGCTGCTTACAGCGCAAATCTAAAACATGGCTCCATAATAGCTACTAGGAAGAAAAATAACTCAAACCCAGTCAAAAGCAGTCCACTGAATTACAGGGAAATAGGAGTTTTAAAATGTATTTTATAATTGCAACCACTGAAACAAAATAAAAATGGTACCCTTAGGAAGACAGAGAAATTCTCTGATGCCATTGCTCATCTGAAGGATTTTCCTTGCTGATGCGGTGCCTTAATGTGTAGCCCCATTACCACAGACCGTACGCGTGGCAGGGACACACTCACCTGGGGATACTCCCGGTGCTACAGGTTCCTCGTGCCCCACTTCGCCCGTGCTGGCCCCTTCCTGCCGCCTGCAGTCGCTTCCGTTTCTATCCAAAACAAAACTCGTTACTATGGAAACTGCGACAGAGCCGTCCATCGTACGAGCAGTGTTCCCACCCACAAGGGTTCCGAGGGGCGCAGCCCTGCCTCTGCTAGCACCGCCTATGGGGGTGACGTCACCGCCCGCACGTCTCCTATTCCTGGCCTCGTCAGGGGCTATGCGGGCTGGACCGTGGCCGTGCGGAGGCGGCCGGTGGTCCTGGGCTGGGCCCCGGTGCTGCCCCATGCCCCGGCCGTTTCCAGAGCGACAGCAGGGGCCACCTCGGCCGCCGCTCTCAGAGCGGCTCTTGTCCCCTTCCGTCACGGGGGGCGTGGCAGCCGAGGTCGCGGCGCCTTCCCGTGACTTCAGCCGCGGCTTCGGGAGCCGCCCGCTCCCCGAAATCCCGGAAAAAACTCAAAAAAATTTCTTCCTTGCACACAGCAGAAGCTGGGCCCCCCTCGGAACTGGCCTGCTTCGACTTGCTGAGGTCCAGGACCTCTCTTTCCACAGATGGAATACTGCCCATGTTCACTACAATACAGGATGTGGGCGCCCCTTCCCCTTTTTCCACAACGGCGCGCACCGAGCTGACCCCTGCCGCTTCGAAGAACCTGTCCCATTTACGCCTAGGTGTCCCTTAAGCGAACAGTCAAAACCCGCGCGTACTAAAATCGAAAACCTTCGGAGTATCATTTGCTCCTCTCCATCAACAAACAACCTCAGCCGATGGCACACACACACACACACACACACACACACACACACACACACACACACACACATGCCCCGCCTCCTTCCCCAGCCGAGCTGGGGCAAGCTGCGAAAAGCAGCGAAAGGAAAAAAAGCCCTTGAGTACCCACTCCAAATGCAAGTCACCCTCCACACCCATGCCGGGCCAGAAAAAGTGACCTAACAAACCTTAAAAAACCAGTGGGATCCTGCAAAAGGTCTCAATTTGGTTCCTAAGAACCGAGATTCTATGGAAATTGCTAGCAATTACTGAAATTACACAGATACACAATACACACACAAATACACAATTACACAATACACAATGAAAAGAGCTGCCATTATGTTACCTCCTGCGGGGTCCTGGGACCATGGCTCCTCACCTCAGGTCACTGCAGGGAAATTCTTTTAAAAACTGCCAGCAGGGAAGAATTCCTTGCAAGATGTGTCCGATCTGGTACAGAAGAAGGCTACCAGGTCCCAGTTTCATCTGGGTTGCCAGAAAACTGATGACTTAAAGACCTAGAAATAAAACAAACATACTTTTGAGAAAATATTAGTATAGGAGGTAATATAAAGGCTCCAGGTAATATTGGAGGCCTCCAGGGGCAGATATGGAAAATGCCCACCCCCACACGGGGTGAATACAGTTCTATGAGTTTAGCAAATTAACATAACTGACAAAAATCCCCAATTAGAGACATAAATGGTGAGGTAATTCCCCTTCAGTTCAACCCTTTTCTAAATCCTCCCTCCTTAGATAGGAACTAAACTTAGTTTATGAAAATGTGTCTTGAAGAGCTGGTTTCAGCCTTGGCTCCGTGGAAGAGCCAAGAGAGAATAGGGGCCTTGGACCCCTGGAGCATGAAGCCTCTGGAATGTGTTTTGTCTTTCTGCCTATCAGGGTAGGGAAAAGTACTGGGGCTAGCTACAAATACAGTAATAGGCTACAGAGCTACAAATACACGTTTAAAGAATATAGAGAATATATAAAATTTAAAAAGGCAAAAATCAATTTGCCATCAGATGGAGGCCAGTTGAAAGCCACCAGCATCAACAAATGCCTCTTCTGCATCAGGAGGTCCATCTTGGTCCATCTTGCCCAGCATTCTGTCTCTGACACTGTCTGAGGCAGACATGTAGAAAAAAGAATAGCTCAAGTGGGAACTGACATTTCCCCAGTAAACTCATCCTGCCTCCAGTGCAGAAATCTCTGGGATTTCTTGGGTCAGAGGTGATCTATTTTCTCTTAATAGTGGATGTTTCTTTTACGCTTCAGTTTGTTTCACACTGAAAGGAAAATCAATGAGGTAAAGTTTATGTATTTTCTTGCATGTTCTCCATATCTCAGAATTGTCCCAGTTTACATATACACACCTTAACCACTGAGGGCAGATCCATTCTGCAGTATGAAGCATTACCTCTTCATGAGAAACATAGGATTCTGTACCTTTATAGATGCAGTTTAATCAGTCAAGAATTCCCCACACCAGACATTATAGAAATATCTCTAAAAAAATTATCAATATAATAAATACACAAATGCAAAGCTTTAAATGAGACCTTATAGGTCTTAAAAGTCGTCGAACTAAAACAGAATAGTTCAGTTGGAAGGAACGGAATAAGTGATCATCTAGTCTAACTGGGCTGGACTACTTAAGCAATTTCCAAAAGGCTTAGCTTAAACCCAATGATACTCTCCAAGGAACAGCACCACCAAAAGTTAACCGTTGAAATAAATTAGAACAGAAAGAAATAACTCAAGATTCTTTCATATTACTTTCATTATCTGTCTTGAGAAAAGGAAAGCTTAGGGGAGACTATATCACCATGTTCCAGTATTTAAAGGGTGGCTACAAAGAAGATGGAAGCTTCCTTTTTATAAGGAGTCACATGGAAATGATGAAGGGTTATGGGTACATCTTATTCCTGAGAGAACTCTGATTAGACACAAAATAACAATCTGCCATTGGAATGGCCTTCCCAGGGTGGTCAGTTTCAGTCACAATACAGCCACAGCCTCTCAGAGAGAACCTCTCTGATTCCCTTCCAGCTCAGCTAGCAGGAAGACATCATACTCCTAAGATCTACAAATACAGCCATGGGATGGTTCCCTTCATTCATAATAATCTTCTCCCTGTGGTATGTACAATGTTTGGGTTCCGGACTCCACAAAATGGTGGATGAAAAGCTCTTGAGAAAGGTCGTTTGTGCTAGAGTTTTCAATGTCCCTTACTGTTCAAGACATCTGAGAGAACTGGTAGCCTTCATGAAGCTAGGAGAGACAGTCTTGCATACACATGATGTACAAGGCATTGGACAAGGAATTTGGTATCTGTCAGAGACTGAAATGTTATAATTTATGGCTTAAACATCTTCATGAAGGACTTTTGCCTATTATAACAAAACTGTATAAAAAAAGCTGCATGGAAGACCACCACACCCTGAATGAGGCTCTGACTCAGGCCCTGGACTGCAAGTTGATGGAGATAAGATAAAGTGACTCAGGTCTGGGCTGGGGGAGAAGAATCCATTCCCAGGAGGATTAAGCTTCACACCTGTAGCATGGAGACCACAGCTCCAGGCTCATCAGCTGTCAGGCTCGAACAGACCCTCACACCAAAGCGTGGGGGGAGGAGAGGTTTTGGGTGTGTGATGAAAAACACTTGGACACTCTGGTCCAAGGCAGTGAACATCCATCCTCTGCTGCGCAGAGGAGCCCATCTGCAGGGGCCCCTTTGCCCTGGGAAAAGCCACATTCAGGTGAGGGACAGCAGAGGGGGTGTCATGGCCCATCAAAGACTCCCCCCTCAAAGGGGTCCCCAGACCCTGCACCAGAGCACTGCACGTGATGCAACAAATCCAGAGTCTTGCAAGGGACAGTGTCAAACTTAGCCCCCTCAGGGGAGGTACCTGGGCATTGCCACCTAGCCCAAGCATATATTAATCCATTGAATTCTATACTTTTTGGCGGGGCAGCAAGTGACTCTCACCACCAAGAAGACCAGATGGAGGGAAGCTGTGAGACGTAATTGGGACCCTTGGGAGGGTGATATATTTCTATCTAATCCCTGTCAGTCTCCCTGTCTGCCCCCCACACACCTCTTTTCCTATTCTTTCTTCCTTCTTTCTTTTTATTTTTCCTTCCTTTCTTTCTTTCTTTCTTTCTTTCTTTCTTTCTTTCTTTCTTTCTTTCTTTCTTTCTTTTTCTTTCTTTCTTTCTTTCTCTTTCTTTCTTTCTCTCTCTCTCTCTCTCTCTTTACCTTTTTTACTATTAAATAAAATATATCAAATTTTTGGTACCAACATCTAACTTCTTTTTTAATCAAGTTTTGGGGTATATTTTGAACCTTTCTGGGTTCAATCCATTTTATTCACAGAGACTTAGTTTTCTTTGCTCATCCGTGTTTAAATAGGTTCGTAACAGTATCTCACCCAGGAAGTAGTGTCTGGTCACCTGTATTCAAGAAAGATCAACTCAGAACAGGAAAGAAGGAAAGGAACTCTTTAAATTAAAAGACCTTGAGGGCAAGAGAACAAATTGGGAAGAAAAGGACCATTAAAAGCACTATCAAAACAAAATACTAGAATAGTCTTTAGCAAGAATAGTAAGGCAAATAAATTTAACTGGTTCTATTGGACTTTGTTCAGTTCATTAAAGTTGCCAATGAAAATAAGAGACTGAAATTGAGAACCTTCCAGTTCCATGTTCCTGTGTTTCAGAATTTAAAAAAAAAGTGTATATTATTTTGAATTGGTTCAGGCTCTGGCAGGCTTGCCCTTTTTTGTATGATTTGTCCACTTTCAAAATAAGTTTCAGTCTTTTTTGGGTCTGAAACAACAGTGATCTATTTCAAACTAAGTGCAGTTGGGAAAAATCACTTAAATTTAAGTTAGCCTTCTTATTCAGACAAATTGAGAGAGAAGGGTAATACCAGTTATGAAGCAGAAGTAAAACTTCAGAGAAAGGCTAGGGGGAAAAGCTGGTATTGTCTGTAGAATGGTAGTGAGAGCGGGACAAACACAGCTGAGCAGGCAGTAGAGTATGAGACAAGGTGTAACATGTGCCACCTGGCCAAGGTGAAACATGAGTCTCCCCTTTGATGAAGCCATGTCAGGGATACAGTCTTGAGCTAAGAAACAGAGCAACATGCTACCTTGATTCTGGCATTTGGCAATCCCACCAAAAAAACTTCTGTTTTCATAGACTGTTAGATTTGATTTCTCATGCCTCACCCTGAAAATTAAAATGGAGAAAAGTATTTTACCACATTTATATCAACTTCTATCCAATCCTATATACAGATTTCATGCATTTAATACTGAGAAAGTATTCTGACCCCTCACTAGGTAATCACTTTATTGTCAGTTTCCTACTCCGTGCTATTCACCTAAAATCAACACAAGTAAAATAGTAATTTTAGTAATTAGTCTGATCATTTAAGCTAGATAAAGGTAAGGGGGCAGATCATGCCCAGTTCTCAAGTGGCCTATCTCCATTGAGAGACTGATATAGGACAGAATACATTCTCTCTATGAAATGGTCTCTGCTGGATAAAGCGGTCACTTCCTTTACTATTCCTTTTATCTTTTTGACTATAGCACAGAGAAGCATCCTTAAGATTGAATTACACAGTTCTCAGATTGCAAGCCCAGAGGAATACTGCTTAAATGACAGAAATTACAGTACATTACCACTTACACAGGTTAGTGAAAAGCTTGTCTCATAATGTGTGTCCTTCAGCTTCAGGGAAGCCCATTTGAGTCCCTTCTCACTTGTGTTGGTATAAATCTAGAATAATTTAGTGCAAGTCAATACATCATATCTGAATGCATGTCTGCAGTGGGGAGATCTCTGCTCAGGGTTACTACTTCATTAATTTCTGATTCTTTACAGCTCTTGAACTTACTTACTACAGGTTAACTTACTAAAACATTCCATATCTAGAAGTTCAAGCATTACAATGGCACTAACTACATCAAAAGCAAAGAAGAAATGAACTAGAAATATGTGAATTAATCCTTTCCAACAGTCACAGGAGATTATAGCATGACCAAGACATGATAAACTAATTTTCGTTGCTCTTTTATTAATAAGATTCATTTCTCCACTATCATTCTTTCTGTCAAAACCACTTCCAAATAAAATCTCCATTTGCAGCCATTTGAAATATTGACATTTTGGATGTGTTGTAATAAGTAGCCTATCCTGGGGTGATGTTATGAGGCTCCTTTATTCCATAGCCGCCTGCTCAGTGCCCCCAGTACCTGTATCTTTAAGGTGGGCCCGGGGCGCGGGGCTGGAGCCGCGAGGCCCCAGGTGCAGCGCAGTTCAACGGCTCCGCCCCACGGCCCGGGGGGAGCGGCGGGAGCCGGGCTGGGGGCAGGGAGCGCCCCGGCACCGCTGCGCTGCTCTCTCTCTCTTCTGGGGCTTTGGTTGTTCCCGAGGCTTAGGAAAGGTTTTGTTTGTTTTCCCCTCTTTCTTCCCCTGACCTCCCTGCTTTCCTTCCCTTGTCTCCTGCCCGGGGGGCCCGCGGGGTGGCCCCGCCTGTCCGAACCCCGAGGAAGACACGAGCATCGCCTGCCGTGAGGAGGAGAATCGGCGCTGAAGAAGCGGTACAAGGTTTCCATCTGCCCTTCTCCAGCAGCCTGCTGTGTGGACTCCACTTCCCGCAGACTGGGGGGGGGGGGGGACCACTTACCGGCTCCTCCCGGGCATCCTTTCCTTTTTCTCCCTTTTTTTGTTCTCTCGGTTGTGTTTTGTGTTAATAAATAGTTCAGGTTTTTTTCTTCCACTTTCATTGCTTTTGTTAATTTTCCCCCTTTGGTGGAGGAAAGGGGGAGGCCCCTTTCCCTTGGGAGGAGGTGCTCACTCCAGAGCGTCTCCTCCTAAAAATTTTGTCTCTAAAACCGGGACATAGCCATATGACTTTAAATTCATTTGTACATTAGAATCTGCACAAAATATTGCCTTCACTGTATTTTAATTCTGGTAGTAAGCAAAGTGGGGCCAGAGGACACTAAAATCTACTTTGCATCCTTAATGACTCCCATGACACTGTCCTTAGGCCTTCGGGATCTCAATTATCCAGTGCGTTATGGGCACTCAGAATTTTAATCTAATCAAGACATCTTACCCAGGACTACTCAGGTCAACATGCACCCCACTAGACCCAAAACATATGGGGAAAAGTCTCTTATCTTTTTCAAGGGGTAGTTCACTACTAAATGGAAAAGATTTAGCAAAGAAATTTCCGATATGTCCAATCCAAAGAGCAGGCCAATGGCAGGCATAGAGCGCCAAAATGTCAGAGCAGCTCCAGTCCAGACACATGAGCCAGGCTGAGCAGCATGCTAACAAATGAGCTGGTTTTTTCCATTGTAAAAGAACATCTTATTTTTCTTGAATTTTGATCTCTTCTTCCTTTCTTGGTGAAACTGGAAGAAACAAATCTGCTAAAGGTTGTGGGTTTGATTTCTAAAACAAAGCCAATTTGTCACAGAAGTCCTAAAAGGTTCTTAAAACTGTTTGGGGGAACATAACACACAAAATCTTGCTATGTACAAACTGCTGTTCTCTGCTTATCAAGAAGACAAGAAGTGAGCCCCACAGAGGGCACGGTTAGCTCATCAATCCTCTGTCCCCAGAAGAGGAGGTACACTGCCTGCTTACGCACACAGACACATACATGCTGACCTGAAAACGAAGAGATTTTAGTACATCCAAAAGTGTCTGGTTATTATTTTAGCTGCTGCAGCACTAGTGCTTCCACTAATCTTCAAAAGCAAACTGGGCATTGCATTCCTGTTGGCAGCAGCATTCTCCTACCACTTTTGCCCAGCAATGACTGAGAACATTTATTTTTACTTTGAAGGGTGCTACGTACATGTGAGACCCCACATCTAATTGGAACTCTCCTAATGCCTTTGGCATTGTGGTACATAAAGCTGTGATCTTCCACCAGTACAATGTGCTCTGAGTCACAGGTTAGGTCCTAACTCTGCCCAGACTGTTCTTATATATAGCCAACAATCTTAATACTGAGGAAACAGACTCCTTTAGTATGGCTGGAGAACACTGAAACACTTAGAGCTGTAGAAGTAAAAGCTTACATGCAGCTTCTGCTCCCTTTACAGGTGATGCGTAAGCATGGGGATGTATAGAGTTGAAAACATTATTTCAAATATATTATTTAGCTACTATATTCCAGCCACTATGGACTATAAATCCTTGCAGGAAAAATACATGAAGGTGAATAATTCAACTTTCATCCAAATTCATAGATGGACACAGAACTCAAGTTACACAGGTTGACACTCTTATCATAGGTCAGTATCACAATCACATGGTGTTTGATTTGATGTTGATAAAGCAAGATTGATGAAATATAAATAATTCTCACTACCTTTATTTTATTTCCATAGTGTTAAAATACTGTAGTTAAATCAGTTGTACTCTTTGTCTCCAAATAGCTTGATTTTATAAGTCACAGAATTACAATAAAAGATGTCCATTATCCACACACAGATAAACACATACATATAGTATTTAATTCAAACATACAGGAGAAAATGTCTCACCCAGTTAATGGAAAAGTACTTGAGCTAGACAAGGACAATAACTGACAAAATTATATTAATAGGATAATTTTGCAGTCACTTTTTATTCCATAAAGTATTGTATTTTTTGTAAACCTGACATTTCCAAAACAGTGCAAGTGAATCAGAATACAGGTGAACACAAGCTTCTAAATACAGGTGACATCAGTAAAGAGTGAACACATTCTTTCAACCACAAGTTCACAAAAAGAAACATACAATTTTATGATACATAAGCAGTGACATCCTAAGAAAAAGAAGTGACGATGGTGCAGGTACTCTACTGTATATGCAAACCAAGCTCCAAAAGCAATTAGTCTTCATGTCAGTTTAATCAATGCACATTAAATGAATAAAATTCTTTCATTTAAATGCAAGAAACCCTAGCAAGTGAGTACACCTGGACAAAGGATAGAAATTAGTTCCATGACTCCCTTAATTCTTTAATGAAAGCAGTATTATATATTTCCATGCCAGATGCTTTAAACTTGTGCAAGACTCAAAAATGTGCCCATATACAGAAGACATTCAAGAAAGTTGATACTAAATATTGTCAAAGAAAAATTTTTCATAGCTATTGCTTTCAGCAAGCTGGGCTACCTGCACATCACTGATTTGGTATGTGGGCTCATTACCATTCATGTATTTCGGCATAGAAAGGGCTGTTTTCACTGTTATGCTTGGCATTGCAGAAGTCTTTGCCACTTTGAGATGAAAAGATTGCTGAAGTGGTTTACAGGCTTGGAGTTCACATCAGGCATAATTTCTCTCTCAGATATTCCAAGCAACTTGTGAGATTACTTCAATTCAGAGGCTGCTCCAGTTCTAGAGTTTGCTGATTTCCTCATTACAATTAAGCAAATAAAAGAACAAGTTTAATCAGAAAAAACTAGCAGGTGTTTTTGTTAGCTACAATGGCCAAATACCAGAGAATACTAGTGACATCCTTGAAGCACACTAGTTATGCTGTTGCTTGGGGAGAAATTTCAAGACCCAAACCCCTTGGTTTTTAAATCAAAACATGCTGTGAAAGGTGGTTCATCGCTGTGCTGTGGGCCACCAAAACTGTGAAATGACTGTGATCTTCTTGAAATCACAATGGAAACTACACAGGGTTGCAACAGCATAGGGTCTGCATTAAGTGATATTTTTCTTTGATTCTCTGCCCCACCTTTCTGCCAGATCATCTTTTTCTGAGATTGTTTTCTTCCTATCCTAAAAACAACTTCAGGGGTGCTATTTGTAAGACACCTTGTGCATTGCAAGCTTTAGATATCTCAGATGGCAGAGCATTTGCAAATGTTACTGCCCCATTTCTAAGCTTCCTCCTCCATAGCTTATAGCTAGTGTAAAGTGAGCCTGTTGGGAAAAAAAAAGGCAAAAAAAGGTTCAGCAAACCTTTCAATGAAGTTGTCCAAGAAAACTGATGACATTGTCTCAAAATGGATTACTTGGAAAGCGCTTGTACAATGACTACTCCCAGCCTCTGTGCAAGCAGAACAGCACAAAGAAACTAACAAGTAGCTGACAGATGGGAACTTCCAGAGCCCTAAAAGCAATTTCCAAAGTAACTATGTCTCTAGATATTTATGATGATTTCTTAACTAAAAAACCCAAAACCCAGCAGTTCTATCGCAGAGGTATGTTCTACACATTCTTGAAGTATATTACATTTTTGTAAGATTTTGGGATTAGAAACTGATTGCAACTAACTTATATTAGTGGGATTTTTGTTTGGTTGCTTTTTAAGGAGTAGAAAGCTACATCTACAGTATTTTAATATGAAGAACTGGTATGATTCATTGTCAAATCCAAGCATCCTAGCTGGAAGCAAGCAAGAGTCACAATGGAATTTGATTTAAGAAAAAAAAAAAAAAGATAAAAAAAGTTGGAGAGCACACATATAAAACCAAAACCATCCAAGACAACAGAACGACAGAGTGCCCAGCAGTGATGATACTAAGAATTTGTGGATTATTTCACAAATATGGCACTTACCTGGCCAACAACCAGATTTTCACTAAGGAATGACTTGTGCTGGATCAATTCTATGACAACTCAAGTCAGAAATGAAACAAGTTCAGTGTGCGCTCATATGTGATTTACTTTTATTTGTTTTTTACAAATAAAAGCATTTTTGCTTTGAGACAAAACAAAAAAAAAGGTCCAATAAAATCTGAAATGTTAAATTTGTAATTTTTTAAAACTCTCTTCTTTATATAGTTTTAAAAGATGTTTCAAAGGTATAACTAGTTTTGATTTTTAAAATAATGTAAGGAAGCATTTCTGGCAGATTTCAAAGTAAATTTTTGTTTAAAAAGCAGAAATTAATGATTTCAAAGCTTTTCAAAGGGAACTTTCTCCTTTTTTTGAATGGAGACTTCTACATTCAGTTCAATTCACAAGTAGTTTCACTTATGCCCTGAATTATTTTTTCAGCAATTTTACTTCTTAATAATTTTGGAAAATTCCAGTTTTAGAGAGGGTAGATACTGAAGATTCTTACCAGTAATAAACAGACCCCTTTTTTTAGCAAGTACTTTAAGCAATTTCAATTTATAGCTGTGAATCAATCTCACATCCAATTTCTGTCTGACTTAGATTAACAGAAAAACCAGACAATTAGCTTTTGTTGGTTAACAAAACTAACTGATGTCAGACTGCGAGGAATTCAACAACCTCCAATATTACAGGCAGATATAGATTAGATATTTGAAGGAAACTCTTTACTGTGAGGGTGATGAGAAACTGGAACAGTTTGCTCAGAGAAGTTGTGGATGGCCCATCCCTGGAAGCACTCAAGGCCTGGTTGGATGGGGCTCGGAGTAACCTGGCATGGCCATGGGCAGGGATTTGGAGCTAGATGATCTTTAAGGTTCCTTCCAACACAAGCCATTGACTCTCTGACAATACAGCAGTTCAAGGCCAGACTGGATTGGGCTTTGAGGAACCTGGTCTAGCAAAAATTCTCCCTGCCCATGGCAGGGGCATTGGAACTAAATCTTTAAGGTCCCTTCCAAGCCATTCTATGGTTCTGTCTCCAGATGATAATACAACAGTGCAGTCAAATGCCATCAGCCTTTTGGTTTTGCACGCTGATGGAAAATCTGCACTCCACTACATGCTTATAACAGGATTTTGCTGTGGATTTTGGCTTAAATGATCATTTGTCACACAGAATCTGTCAAATCAACAATTATCAGTTTAAGAAAGACAGTTGAACTGACTAATAGTTTTTCTTGTCAGTTGAATCAATACACTTAATTCACTTTAAAACTATTATCTCCCTAATGCATGCACATAGCTAATAGTTAATAAATACTGTAGTAATAGCAGACACTTGATGATGGTGGCAGTAAAAAGCAAACAGGAATATGGATGTGGTCCATTTTTTAGAATTTGAAGGTATCATGAATATGGCAAGGAAGAGCACCTGTTCTCAAGCAGATTTCTTACATGTTCTCTGTGTTCAAGTTTCCAAACTTCCAGCTGTTCTTTTACCACACTCTTAAAGAAGAAGACATCCTGCAACCTTTCAATCCTGGTTTCACTTTTACCACAGAGGTCGGCTCCTCATTCCTTTACATGGATTTTATACCAACGTGACATTTACTCCTTATTTACACAAAGTGCAAAATACAAGTAGAATCTAAAACCAAGTCTTACGGAGTTCCACTATTTCTATTCAGAAATCCAAGAGCTTTATGAAGAAACATGTTTTAATTAATTACTATTAGACTTCTTCTAATTCAACAAATGATTTCTTAAAGAATTACCAGCAATCAAAGTGGCAAGCTGACATCCAATAACATCTGCACCTTGACTAAACTTCCTTCTAAATTCTTGAGGAAATATATTCAGTACTTGGAACACCCAGACAGGCAATCTCAAGACTCAAAGATCCAAATATTTTAATCCTTCCATCTACTTATCTCTCTTAAAATTACCATATAAACAAACTCATAACTCAAGTATGTAACTCACATGGCAGGCATAATGCTCATAGCTTGTAGCAATTTATCACTTGCTTTGATAGCAACAGATCACAATCTTTAACAGTAGCTTTAAACTATCCATCTTAATATTAATATGACTTCATTACTTTTTTTTTTTAAGGAATTTGTCAACGCCATAGATGATGGCCCAATTATATCCTTTTAGTATCTCAACTGTACAGTCCTAGAGACTGCAAGAGAATACTTCCCAAAGAGAACATTCTGTGATGCCTTCTTCAGTGAGCCAAAGCAAGCTACATCTTGCTACACGTCACTGAAGAAGTGTTTTCATCCTCTCCCATCCAGGCTAGTAAAGGACAGACTCAAGATACAGAGTATCACAACTGTGAAATACTTTAGGTTCTTTAGCTTATAAATCAAACACCAAATTCAACTTAAAGAAAGAGACAGTGAAAAGATTTTGGCTTATTTCCATTAAATGATCTATATATGATATTACCAAGCCTTGTGAATTAAGCATATGAGGATTTCAGCTACTTTTATCTGCAAATCTCTTTTCTCTCTTGCATTGATGTTTAAAAGTACAATAGAATTTATATATATATATGTATCTCCAAAGATTTAGCCAGATATCAGTGCTTGAGTGAACTATATAGCTATTCAATAGAAATTATAAAACATTGATACAAATATAAAGATGTACTCAATATAAAAAGCTTATATTTATAAAAAATATTTTTAGGTAAAAGTCTTCCCCTGAGGGCATACCACATAGTTGGATTCATAAATAGTGCTCTGCACTGCAGCTTGGTTACCAAAGTTCGAAGTTCAACTCAAATGAAGTGTGAATCGCTCCAGTCACCTGACATGGCTGCAGTGGTTGCCTCAGGATATGTTCCCTAGCTTTTTGGAGTAATAAAAACACAGCATCAATGGGGTCTCCAAAAAATCTGGAGAAGATTCCTTCTTCCACATATGGAAGATACAAGAGCAGGACCTATATGCTAGTGAGTGCATGTCACATGACTGGGCTTTTGTTTTCATGGGCAGTTTACTGATTTTTCTGGACCCAGTTCCAACTATCTTCATTCTCCTTTCTGCTCTTTTCAGCCTCAATAATTTCTTTGTACCTCCGGCGGAAGAAGCCCATCTGCAAATCAGAAGAGATGACAGTGGTAAGTTATCGAATCATTAAATTGAAACTTTGTTGGTATGACAACAGATAACATTATGCAGAAAGAACCAGCCCAGGAGTTAGCATCTAATTTGTGCAAGTGCCAATCTGAAATCATAGCTCTTTATTTACGTCAGTATAAATGAGATCAAACTGGGTACTAAAGTTTCATAAGTACTCTGCTCCTTATAGATGAACTACTCTGGGTAGGAGTCCTCTTATATGAAGCATGATTTTTTTAAAAAAAAAGCACATAAAGTATTTCTACTACATACAGATCCGCAGAGGCAGATAAAGGTTTATTGGTTTAAAATAAAGACTAAAGTTAAATTTGCAGCTGAACCGAAAGTCAGACTAACTCTTGGGTACTGAGTAAATGCTGACAGAGTTATATGAACAGTGCTCTCAGTTTCTACAACCACTCAAACCATGAGGGATCAGAGGAATACAGTACAGTCACCCACCTCCCACTTCTCAATTCCAACTATTATCACTGACAGTCACTTCTGCATATCTTCTTGTTTCCTAAGTCCTTGTACTTAAAGAAATGCAATTGGTTTTCATCTCAGTTTGGATAAAAATTCTCATATCTCTAGTTTTTCAAGTCTCTCAGATAAACAAACATTTTAATAACTGACTTTGGTAAGCATTCAAGAATAACTCCTCAAACTTAGCAGTGCACTGGTGAGATCACTGAATATTTTGATCAACATAATTAAACATTTATGTAATTCCTACCACTCTAAACCTGTTTTCTTACTCCTGCTGTGTAAAACACGATGTTTTAGTCTTCTTTTATCAACCAGTTATTGCCACCCTTTATTCCCAAATTGCCTGTGTGTAGGAATATTTTGTGCTGTTTTGTCATTACTAAAATTCCATTAAATTGGACTTCTTAGTTTCAGTTTGCAGCAACTTTAATTTTCTTCAAGTGTATTTTAATTCACAGGGCAGCATATTCAATCTGTCAAGGGGATTCTCCAGCACATCTTCCTAAAGTCCAAGTCCTTGCCTGTGCCTCGAATTACATCTCGAATTCACAGCAGCATGAGACTATGCACACACCATCCTCTCATCAATCCTTATCTCTGCCTCTTGCCTTCCAGGGCAAAGGACATAGAAGCTGCAACATAGTCTAAGAAGGCCCTCTCTTTTGGTAACTGGGACATGCTATTAATCTAGAGATAAGCGTACCCTGCTAGGAGCATACATATACATTACATACATACCTACTGTCCTAGTTATAGACAGACAGGGATAATTTCTGCAGTAGCCAGAGAGGCCATGGTTAGAACCTGGAGATTATTCTACACCACCTCACATCATTGCCAGGGGTGGGGGGGAAGGGAGTCTCTTCCAGGGGAAGGGGCTCCTTCTGGTCAAGAAAGCATGGAGGAGGGAACAGTGGGGTAATGCTGGTTCCAAGCCAAAGGGTGCAGTCCAGGTAACGTAATGTCTTGGGGTGATTTTATGATAATACTGTATTTCGCTATCATCTGCTTTATGCCCAGAAATGGGTCGTGCAGCTTTAAGCTGGGTCCAGGAGAGGGGGGAGAGAAGCCAGGCAAATTCCTCAGCATGGTTTGTGTTCAAGGAGTCACACACACTCCTCTGGGTTCTCACCGCTGCAGAGCCGAGGGAGCACCTTCCTGCTTTTAGCTAGCCTGTTAGCTGAGGCAAGAAATTTTCCCATACCAGCATACCCAAATCCTCTGGTAGCTACTTCTTCTTCTGGACCTGTTTGGCCTAGCTGTGATCTAAGAACTAGCTCATTGGACTATGTGGACCGGCAGGGAGGCTGCAGGGATGCTGCATCCCGACCTTGGGAGGGCCCGAGCCAGCTACAGAGGGAACTGTAAATCCACCAGCTTTCTCTGCAGAGAGGAGGTTTAGTATTTTAACAGTTACTCATTTTCCCACGTGCCATGCAGGCACTTTGTTTGTTAAATAATGTTTTTTTCACTTTCCTCCAAGAAATTCCTTTTGTATTGGTGGGGGAGGGAGGGCTGAAACCTGTCTTCTGGGGAGGAGACATTCCTTCCAGAGCATTTCCCCCAAAACTTGTGTCAAACTGAGACACATGGCTGCAGTCAGGTCGACTCAGTAGCATTTTGCATGTGAATCACTCTTTTCTACTGTTTTGTTATGAATATTGTTGCTGTTACTGTTTGTTTTCTTATCTCATTGCTGTTTCCAGTAAATTGTTTGTATCACAACTCATGATCATTTTGTACCTCCAGTTCTCCTATCCATCCCACCTAAGGGAAGTTTGGAGTGTTTCAGTGGAAATATTAAATTGGAGAATACAATTCTTAAACCACAACAGCCTAATTTGGTGCCCAAGTGGGGGACATGGAGGTTGTGATAACAACAGATCTGCCCAGAGCAGGCTGGAAACTGTCTTCATCTAAGCATTTGTTATATTAGGTACAGAGCCACTGGCTACAATGTTGCTTGATCTGTTCATGTGGTTGTGCTACCTAACCCTGTATATATTCCTGTACGTGCTTCTTGCAGTGCTCTTTTTAAGAGCACGGAGAAGGATCAGGATTACTTTGTTGATGTACTGTGTGATAACAGTTTACCACATGATAACATGTAATGAAGGTCATTTCGGGTTTATATTCAGTGTTTTCTCTACCCTTGCCTCAGGCGCAATATTTGGTAGTCCAGTAATAATCATATCCAGTATGTGGGGGGAGTAGGGGAGGATGACTTTCCCCAGCTTTTTACTCCGACTTCCTTCTTCAGGCCTCTTACAACAGCTTTGGAGAATTTTGAATTCCCTTTGGATGTTAAGGAAAGCATGTTGTTGTTGCTAAGTCTGCCAGGTCTCCTCAATGCACTCCATACCATGGTAAGAATTAAATAAGAGATTTTTAATATGATCTTTCAGAGATCTGCCCCTGATGGTGGATAGTCATGAGTGGCATGGAATGTGGGAGAAAAAGGCCCAGTTGTTGGAAAAATTATCTGCTCTAATGGCTTGGAAGTTCATCTCTGAACAACTACAGGACCCTGATAAAGTGACAGAATACTTGCAAGGAGAATGCTGTGGCAATTCCAGAGAGGAGCAATTCATTGCAATGTGCTGGGCCCTCACTACGATTTATTGGACACTCCTCTTTACTAGATAACACCCCCAGAGGGAGGGGAAGGAAAACAGACCAGCAGGCACTGTGGCCACTCAAACTGCAGCTGAACCAGATGAACAACTCATGCCAGTAGCAGGTGCCCCTATAAAGAAATTCAAGACAAATTTAGTTGCGCATAGTGATGGATGAAGAGGAATACGGCACTCACAACAGGAGGAAGAAGCAGAGCCAGAGAGAATCTACCCCCAGGTGAGCTGGACGATATGCAAAAACATTTCAGCCACAAGTCAGGAAAGCCCCTTGTGACCTGCCTGCTCCAGTGCTGGAATACCACAACCAGCAAACAAAACTTGAAGGTTGTGAGGCCAAGCAGGCCTCAAGTGATGTCCCAGGATGTAGGCATTGGCAAGGGGATTTAGAAGAGGACAGAAACTCTCAACCTCTGGAGGCAACATCTGTCAAGCATGAGGGAAAGGTATTCTCTCAGGGATGACCCTAATAGTGCACTGAGATGAGTGGAATGCCATGGAGAAAGGAATCCAGGACCTGAAAGAATTAGCTGTGCTGGAGGTAATCTATAGGGATTCAAACAACGAGCAGTCCCCTGTAGGTCCAGATCAGGTCCAATGTACACAATCCATGTGGCAGAAGTCTTTATGGAGCATGCCATAGTTATCTGCCAACCCTTTGGCATTGATGTCAATGAAAGAAGAAGAAACATTGCTTCAGGTGATTACCTGACTTCAACAATATGAAGTTCATCTTTTTTCCTCCCTACCAACCTGTGCCTCGGCTGTAGAAACTGTACAAGACTGCAGACAGACTTGAGAGACTTGAGCAACCTAGAGAGAAAATATCCCATGCTCTGCCAGTATGGACCAGAGTTTCTGCTATTGGGAGTATATACCCCCATGTTGGAGAGAGGGGTACACACCATGAGGTAACCTGCGGTTTTACCTGCATGACCATAGAGAGGACACGAGAAAGTGGGATGGAAAACCCACCTCTGCCCTAACAGCATGGGTACATGAGTTGAGAGGAAGAACAACCACCAAAGGAAATTCCTCAAGGATAAATGCCACTCCAGTTTCCAGTGGGCAAGTCCTCAAACACAATGGAAGGGCTGAATGTTATTTCTGATCCTCTTGAAGGGATCTCCAGTTCATGTTTACAAGAACTGAGCAAAGACTACCAAGACCAGAAGTAGAGGGGCCCTGCCTGCAGCCAAGTGGAGAAAAGGGACAATTGGATCTATTGGACTGTGTGGATCCCATAGCCTGGCACATCAGACCCACAAGAGTAAAAGGCTTTAGTTGACATGTGTGCTCAATTCACCCTGATGCCAGCAAGGTATGTGGGAGCGGAATCCATTCCTATTTCTGGGGTGACAAGGGGATCCCAGCAGCTGACTGTACTGGAAGCTGAAGTGAGCTTGATGGGGAAGGAGTGGCAGAAACGCCCCACTATGACTGGTCCAGAGGCTCTGTGCTTTCTTGGCATAGACTATCTCAGAAGTGGGTATTTCAAAGACCCAAAAGGACATAGCTGGGTTTTTGGGATAGCTGCTCTGGAGACAGAATTCAGGCATAGACTATCTCAGAAGTGGGTATTTTAAAGACCCAAAAGGACATAGCTGGGTTTTTGGGATAGCTGCTCTGGAGACAGAATTCAGGCAATTGAATACCTTGCCTGGTCTCTCAGATGACCTCTCTGCTGTGGGACTGCTGAGAGTTGAAGAACAACAGGTATCGATCGCCAGAACAACAGTGCACTGTCAGCAATGCTGCACCAAATGAGACTCTGTGATTCCCATCCATGAGATGATTCATGAACTGGAGAGCCAGGGAGTGGTCAGTAAGACTCGCTCACACTTTAATAGGCCTGTATGGCCAGTGTGTAATTCCAATGGAGAGTGGAGACTGACAGTGGACTACTATGTCCAGAATGAAGACACACCACCACTGAGCGCTGCTGTGACGGAATGCTAGAACTGCAGTATGAACTGCAGTCCAAGGCAGGGAAGTGGTGCCACCTTCAATATTGCTAACACATTTTTCTCTATTCTTCTAGCAGTGGAGTGCAGGCCACAGTTTGCTTTCACATGGAGAGGCATCCAGTACACCTGGAATGGACTGCCCCAGCAGGGGAAAGAGGTCCCCTATTTGCCATGGACTCACCCAGACTGAAGTAGAAAAGGGTGAGGCTCCAGAATAGTTGCTATACATTGATAACATCATTGTGTGCGGCAACACAGCATAGGAAGTTTTTGAGAAAGGGGAGAAGATAATCCAAATCCTCCTCATGGCCGGTTCTGTCATAAAGCAAAGTAAGGTCAAGGCATTTGCCCAGGAAATTCAGTTTTTAGGAGTAAAATGGCATGATGGATATCATCAGATTCCAATGCGTATGTGGATGGAATCCTACATGGCAAGTCACAAAAGTTATTGAGGGACAAAATGGATCAAGTCAGATTGCAGAGCTGAAAGCTGTCCAGCTGGATTTAGATATTACTGAATGAGAGAAATGGCCAGTGTTCTACCTGTACTCTGACTCATGGATGGTAGCAAATGCTCTGTGGGGCTGGTTAGACTGATGGAAAAAGACCAATTGCCAGCACAGAGATAAACCACCTGGGCTGCTGAATTCTGGCAAGATATCACTACCCAGATAGAGAAGTTGGCTGTATAAGTATGTCATGTAGACATACATGTATGCCTTGTCATACCCAAGGGTCAGGCTACTGAAGAACACCACAACAACAGACAGGTGGATTAACCTGCCAAGATTAAAGCGTTTAAGGTGGATCTGGACTGGCAATGTAAGGGTGATTTTCTTCTGGGTCGGTGGGCCCATGACGACTCAGGTCATCAGTGAAGAGATTCAAATGGGCTTGTGATCAAGGGATGGACTTAACCAAGAACACAATCTCCCAGGTTATCCATAACTGCGAACCATGCTGCAGGCCAAGCAGGTAAAGTCCCTGTGGTATAGGGGACAGTGGTCAAAATATAAATATGAGGAGGTCTGGCAAATTGATTGTGTCACACTCCTGCAAACCCACCAAGGCAAGCGCTATGTTCTTACAATGGTGGAAGCAACCACTGGATGGCTGGAGATGTACCCTGTGCCTCACGCCACTGCCAGGAGCACTATCTTGGGCCTTGAAAAGGAAGTCCTCTGGCGACATGACACCCCAGAAAGAATGGAGTAGGACAGTGGAACTCATTTAAAAAACAGTCTCACAGACACCTGGGCCAGAGAGCATGGTATGGAGTGGGTGTATCATATTCTCTCTCATGCACATGCCTCTGGGAAAATTAAATGGTAACAATGGACTGTTCAAAAACCACATTCAAAGCAATGGGCAGTGGAACCTTCAAACATTGGGATCTACGTTTAGCAAAGGCCACCTAGTTAGTTAACACTAGAGGCCCTACTACTTGAGCTGGCCCTGCCCCTTCAAAGCCTCCACACACCAGAGAAGGTAATAAAGTCCCCATGGTGCATATGAGGAATATGTGTTGGGGAAGACAGTTTGGATTAGTCCTACCTCTAAGGCAAAGGCAGTGCCATCTGTGGCATTGTTTTTGCTCAAGGATCTGGGTGCACTTGCTGGGTAATGCAGAGGGATGGGGAAACACGATGTGTACTTCAAGGGGATTTGATTTTTGGATAAGAACAGTCTGTAATGTTGAATTGTATAATATTGGTTGCTGAATGACTGTGTGCCAAAACCATTGTATTCCATAACCANATAGTAGCCAGAGCGGGCATGGCTAGAACCTGGAGATTATTCTATGCCCCCTCAAGTCATTGCTGGGGGCAGAGTGAAGAGAGTCTCTTCAGGGGAGAAGGGTTTTCTTCCAGTTGAGTAGGTGTGGCAGAGGGATTGATAGGGTTTCCTGGTTCCGAGCTGGAGGGAATGGTCAGGGTATCGTGGCTGTGGTTGGGCCAGGTTGGGCTCAGTGAGCTTTTCGCATGTGAATCACTCTCTCTCTTTTGTACACTTTTGTTATTAGTATTGTTGCTGTAACTGTTTGTTTTCTTACCTCATTGCTGTTTTCAGTATATTGTTACCTCAGTCTGTGATCTTTACCCTTTATGCTTCCACTCCTCTCCAGCCCACCACAGGGGAGCAGGTAGGGGCAGGGAGGAGCAAAAGGCTCATGGTTTTAGTGTGAGCACTAAATTAGAGAATACCATTCCTAAACCACAACGCCTGCAACTACTTTATAAATGCATGGTAGGTAGACATACATACAAATGCCCATGATCTCAATTTTACAAAGGCCCCATGACCTGGATGCCCCCCTCATTAACTGTAATTAGACCTTAAAAGTAATTTATTCAGTCATTCTTGTGCACTGACTGTGAACAGAGTATCCTCCCCATGTACCATAAGCAAAGCTTTATCTGTTGCAATGTACATGCAAATGCATGGATAATGGTGGTTCTGTTCCGAAAAATCAACTCACGGAAGTGACCCTGTTGAATTTTGGAGGGCCACTTCTCCCTTGCTTCCTAGCCTCTTTCAGAACACTGTATGAAAGGATTCAGGAAGAGAGAATTGGAGAGGCGTTTTTCTAGTTCCCAATTCTTCAAACTTACTCCAGAAGTCAGATCAAATTCCGTCTTTAGCAGAAAAATATCATCACTAGTAATTTTTGTACTTGGACCCACAAGCTGTACCAGTGCAAATGATTTCTTTTGAGAAGATATCCTCAAGATTGCACTATCATAAAATCCCAGTGAAAGTTCAACTGTGATGCCAACAGAATTCAGCTCAGTGGAGACTGCAAGTGAATAGCAGAAGTTTCTCTAGATTTTTGGTCTAAAATGGAAATGAATTATTATATTGATAATTAAAAAAAAGTGTAAGAGCCTACTACTTCTCCATTGTGTTCCAGTTGGATTAATCACGGGTACTTATTTATACACAGGAATCTGCTGCTATTACTTACATATGCTCAGGGAGCAGATGTTATGAAAAAGTGAGTGGCTTTTTTCGTATTATCAGTTTTTGTAACAGAACCTACATGTGCATTAGAAAAGAAAACTGCCATAGGACTTTGCTTCCTAAGATTAACAAGAGAAGTTAAATTTCTAGTTTTAAAAACTGGTTTTAAACCCATAAGGTTTTCATCTTTCATGCCACCACATCCTTGGTACAATAAAACTTCCTCCTGAAGTTATAATCAAAATTATAGAAAGGCTTTTTAATTTCCTTGAGGGCCAAACAAACAAACCCAAACTCCTTCCCATTGTTATTTTAATAAGAAATGTCTGTTTCCAAACATCTGCTTCAGGAATTGTCTTTAAAAGTTGGTTATGAGGGTTTTGGTATTTTACTATTTTTTTTTCTGGATAAAGAATGCTCTTGTATAACTTTCTGGTAGGGATAAAAAGTGAGCTGAAAACTGTAATACATATTAATGAAGCATGAAACCCTACATCTAGAGATTATTCCACTATGAAGAATTATGTTTATTTGCTGTATATTATTTGGAAACTCTCAATTATGTAGAAGACTATTATGTAGTGCAAGCCAAAAGAGAAACTGGACCTTAAAGATTGGGGTTTTTTAAAATGAAATAGTGGTCAGGAATTAGATACATGTCCCATCCTTGAGAGACAAGGATGTGCTTTGTTATGTGACACTGTTCTTTAGTGACACATATTTACATTTAATGTAATAAAATCCCTACCATCACCAGAAAGAGATTTTTTTTTGTAATTGCCATGAAGAAATCACGACATAGTTACTGTCTCACAGAAGACCACACAACCCACATATCCATCTCCTTACAATTAACTCATTTCATTCAAGAAGGACAGCAGTATTCACCATGTGGGGAGGGCTGGAGAGAACAAGTGAATTTAACATACAGTGATGGGTAATAAGGAGGAAGACCATTGGACCAAAGCAGGAGAGTTGATACAACATAGGGTTGAATTTATACAGGCTCTTTTATCACTGGGGCTGAAGTGACACCAGGTCCCTTTTCCATGGTTAAAGCAAAGACATTAAGAGAACTGAGAAAACCCAGTGAGGACAGCACTGCTGGGATTCAGTCCTGAACTTCAAGAAAGGAAGAGAAGAGATCCTAATCTTTAAAAGGAGCATTGCCGTGATCTCATTTGTAGAATGGGTGTTTACAGGAGGCCAATGGTTGCTAACACTTGTTTCATGGACAATGAGTCTCTAATACTGTTAATTTCTCCCCAGTTTTGCTTTCCATATATACAGATATACATTTGTGTGCACACATACAGATGTATGTACAGAGCAAAGAAATACCCAGCTCCAGAACCATGACCCCATCAGGGAGTCTTTGAGTTCACACATCCCCATCCAAGGAAAGCCCTGATCAGTAAACTTCTGCCTGGGGAAGGCATTCATGAGAAGAAGAGCCATAGGAGAGTGCATTTACAGGAGGCAAAGAGAGATCACTGTGGGAAGCTGAAGGGTATAAAGGAAAAGGAAGCATCATCCACTAAAGACAATGCACGAAATGAGAAAAGGATAGATGGGCTAGAACAACTAAATTAAAGGATGTGTGTAAAACCCATGGATGGTTTCAGGTTTTGAATCTAAGCCACCGACTTATAGCAGCTCTAATACTTCTTGAAGTACCTCCAGAAAGGACTGGTTATTGTTTGTTACTTCAAAACCTGAAACCATCCATACGTTTTTACACACATTTTTAAATTTAGTTATTCCAGCCCATGTACTCTTTTGTAGCATAACCTTACTGCCATCTACAGTATATACTGAGCAGAAAGCATGTTTCTGACAATATTGAATAATAAAGCTGTGTTAGTCTGAGATGGGAAATTACACCTGTTACTGTGAAGTTATTTCTTGCCATAAAAGACAGCTCTGCCAAGTCCTGTATTCAAACATGGGTATTTAAAGTCTTTAGCATACACAACTCCCTTTAACTGCCATGCCAGATTTAAATCCCTTCAATCCCAGATAAATCATATCTAACAACACTCACATAGAATAGCGTTCTTCCAGCACCCACAAAACCCAAAAACTTCAGTCAAAAATTATTTCAAACTGTTGAATTATCATCAGAGTGAATTATCATCAGAGTAATTAACCTTGGATTTTTTTTCCTCTGCTACTTTCTGCATATCCAAAGGCTGAATTACTAGATCTTATATTTTCCTAAACTCCAAAAGTATAAGCACTTACCCAACACATCCTGAAGTATGGGCCTGTGGCTATCTTTCTAGGGTGCGAATTATAAATATGTTTGAGGAGTGATGAGATTACAAAATAAAATTTAATTTGCAGTTGGGAAAAAACAAAGCTGATGAGAGGGCAAGCAGTACCTCTTCTTTTATTTTACTCACTGTTAGGTAAATTTTTAACGTGTTTTTATCATGCCCAACAAGGTTTATTCTCCCAATCAAATAAAAAGAGAAATAGCTTAAATGTGGATTGTAGAAGAATGGTTATGTTTTGCATTTTTTAAAGTCTTTTTCCCATAAGTAGTTAAGAAACAAAAAAAATTATAACAGTCACATACTGCTGTAAAAACAACATTATGTCTTAATTACAATAGTGTTTCAAGACTATAACTGAGTTAGGAATAGAGGTTTGTGAACAACAATATTCAAACCGAATTCAAAACTGTATCAGGGAGTTTTGCCACTTCTTAGTTTTTAATTAAGTTTCTCTAGTGCATAGTGGGTATTAAACTGCACACAAGAAGTATTGATTTTTAACGGTATTACTCTATTGACAAGGTTACTGACCACAGTACAAGCCAACAAGTAAAAAGAAAAGAGAGCAAAATAAGTACTGACAAAGGGATAAGAAATAACATGTAAGAACCACTGAAGAAATCTTCCATGGAATTAGGCTTTAACTAATACTTTGACTAATACTTTGGATTCAGTGTCTTAGTCACAAGCTGTCTTTCCTCTGGTATACAGTTTCTTTATCTACTATAACCACTGTTCAGTCAGCCCTGATGAACAGTCTGTATTTACATAATGAATCTTTTACTGCCACATTGGTAATCTAGGTGGATGTCCCAAGCCATTCACAATTAACTTACACATCTCACCTTTTTTGGGTGTGTGCTACTTGGGCACTTCTCCCTTCACATAAACAGTACCACAGCTAGAAAAATACATGGGTCAAAGCAGGGCCAGGAACCTCACCCCATTAAGATGCCACCAGTCAGCAGAGGAACAACACACCCAATATCTGCAAAGCAGTGCTGTTGAGACTAGAAGCATGGAGTATTTTCCCATGCAGAGATTGATCACTGGTTATTAAGTGCATCTCATTTTACTATCACCAAGAAGGCAGGTAAAAACACTTTGCACTTGGGTTTGCATGGCCCTGGATAATTCTGGCAATCCATCAGTTTCAAGAGGATGCAATGTGTCCTTTCTCCCAATTAAGGGATGCTTGCCACAGTACACAGGGGTCATGAACAGATTTTTGTATCAGCTTTTCCACCAAGAACTGTCAAACTGTCAGTCCTGGGTCACCATGGGAGGAAAAGGCATGTTTGGAGAGGAGCCATGTGTCTTGTCTATAGTTAAAGGAGAAAATGTGCATTTAGGAGGAAGGATGATAGTGTGACTAAAGTAAGCTCATGAGGACTCAGGACATCTGGCTTTGTTCAGTCTTTCACTGATTTTTTGAGAGGCAAATCCCTTAACTTTCTTATAATGTAGGTCCTCATTTATTCAATGAAACAAGTACAAGAAAATAAATACATGTGATTCAAACATTGCCATTCCCCAAGTGGCTGTACACACATATGTAATATACGCTTTGTACATATACACAATGTCATATATAGTTATACAGCTGGGGAACTGAGGCAAAGATAAGTTCAGCTTGCTCAAAGTAAGTTCTCCTCTACAAACATTTTGTTTAGCTACTATGGAAGAATTTGATACTTACCATCTGTATCTGATCCCAAAGTATTGCAACTGATAGACATTGCTATAGCACAAAAGAATTAGCAATGTACACAAAATGGCACTTAACTTTTAACTTACTTTAATCTGACTAAGTTTTCTTGACATATTACTGCTGGTATGTTGGGAGAAGATCTGTAGCCCTTCATAGATTTTAGAAGTAAATTTTTTTCACATGCTGTAGTACTAAAATGTGCCTAGTTTTTAAAAACACATTTTATTAGGCAGTTACTTTGTAATTTTGAAATAATAAGATAAAATTCTTTTTTTGATAATAGCATTCACAATTCATAAACTTATCTAAAGGGATAATTAAATAAACTATTATTTTAACCAAATGCTCTATACCTATGTGAAAGGCCAAATATCAAAAAACAGTCACTAAGGCTAGGTACCTCAAAGTAGATGCACAATTCAGACTAGCAGCATGCATGGAAAAGATGCATTTAGGTATGCGAACAGTTAACTGCACATAGAGAGGGACACCAGTACAGACAATCTAATTTAATACATAATTTTTTTTAATACTACATGCCTTACCACTGTCACTGATGCTAGAGTGTCACCCCGCTCATTAAGAGTTTGTTCCTCTAACCAATTCTTGTGCAACTTTTCTCCCAGGAGCTGTTCAGTTGGCTTCAATGGAGCTACTCAGTAATGTGGTGAGTAGAGCTGTTAGTTCTGTTATTTACCCTTGGAATATCTTTACCATGTAGGTACTATAGGTTGCATCAGACAAGACTCATTCATCTAGGCTGTGATTCATTTGTGCATACATAATATCTTTTGCTAAGGACTTAGTATTTACAGTACTTCAAAAATGAAGAGAATTCCAGTGACTGGATTTATAAAGATCTTTCGGTGCTCAGTTACGGTAATCTGAGCTTAATGAAAACACAAACTTCTTGCATCTTGCAGGATAGTAACTATGTACAGTATCTTGCAAGACATATGTTACAAGTATACTTATAAGTGTAATTAAAAAGAGAATTGGCCAACATTTAAACTTACAAACATTTCCAAATAGTTTAAAAATTTTTACCTATTGCAAAATTTTACTATATAGTTTATTTTTTAAAAAGTCATAGAATGAACACAGCCATCAACAAAAGCTCATCTCTGATTATTGCTCTCAAAACTGAGGAAGAACACAATGTCTACTGCAGATATGTCTAGATAAAACTGTCTTCTAAAATCTCAGCAGGGAATATGACAGTAACTAAAGACATTGCTGTAAACACAATTAATTTAAGACATATCTTCATCCATATGTTCCGTTTTCTCTCCAAAGAAAAGAAAGAAACACTACTGGAATACTTTTTGCTTTGTTTGAAAACCAGAGACTAAATACTAAAGACCATTTCTGGAATCAATAAAAAGTAACTTTACAATCATACTTTGATATATTTGATCTGTCAAAAATATTGAATGAAAGTTGTACCATTGTGTACTAGTTTGAAAACAAACCAGTAGGAGGCACCAAGTCAGAATAACAATTTAATAGGAAAATTTTTTAAAAAGGCAGAAAACACTGGTTTAAACTGGCAGAGTCAGGATACAACCTGACATCCTGTTAGTCAGGGTGGCGGTAGCAGTCCAATAAAATGGTGGCTGCAGTCCTCCTGAAGTGGTGGATGTGGTTCTGTTGAAGCGGTGATCCTGTAGAAGGGTCTGCTCTTCCTCAGAAGGTCCAGTGGTGGCTATGTATGTAGCTCTTGTCCTCCAGGAATCCAGTGGAAAGGGTTGTCTGTGGTGTTTGGAATCTCAGATTATATCCAGGATGGAATGCTTGGTTCCTCCCTCTGGGTGGAGCATCTCACAATGGGATGATGAGTCATGCGGCAGGGCACTGATGGGCTCATTAACAGAAGATACTGTGGAGGGAGGAGGCAAGGAAACACTGCCCCACCTGGTTTCAACAGCTCATGAGGATGGTAATAGAATACACTGCAACCCAGGACACATTGTCTTAGGGTGACTTTATGATGCTGTATCCCCTATTGCCAGCTCTATATCAGACATGAATCCTGTGCCTTTCTGTGTCTTTAAGCTGGGTCCAAGAGAACGGAAAAAAAAAAAGAGCTGAGCAGTTTTGTGTTCAAGGACACAGATATACACACCCCTACATTCTTGTGGTGGAGCGGATGAAAGCACCTTCCTGCTTTTAGCCAGCTTTTGGCTCTATTTTCTCAGGAGAGATACGAAGAGTTAAACTCTTTTGCTTTCTAGCTAGCTTCTTGTTCGTTAGCTAAAGCAAGGAGTTTCCTGGGACTTTGACTTCTTCTTTTCTTCTGGACTATTCAGCGACACCAGAACATCTGCAGGAGGCCCTACACCATGGCCTGGAGGGGCCCACACTGAACCCCAGCTCTGGAGACGAGAGAGCCACACCCCACAAAGGACTTTGAATCTACCCAGGTGTCTTCTCCACAGCGAGAGGTTTTATTATTCAACACCATTCTTTTTTCCATGTCTGCGTGCACTTTGCTTGTTAAAAAAATAGGTTTTTTTCACTTTCCTCCGAGGAATTTCTTTCTGAACCTGGTGGGGGAGGGGCTGCTGAAATCTGCCTTCTAACAGAGGGACGTTCACTTTGGACGTTTTTCCTCCAAATTTGTCTCAAATCAAGACAACCATGTTCACAATTATCAGAATACATCACTTTAATGGGTTAGCCAAACCAGAAGGAAATGGCTATGGTTGGTGTAAGTTATAATACAGGATTTCCCACTGTGACACCAAGCCTAAAGACAGAATTCAGACTAGGCAAATCACATTGGTCTGTTATTGGCATTTGGGTCTGAGAGATGCTAATGACTACCAATAAATACGCATATTGTGTTCTGGTAGTGGGAAACCTTGGTACTTATTTGCAATTTTTCAGTCTACNACATCAGTGAAGAGTCTTTCAGTCTCTGGTAGCTCGTTATATGGTGGGGCTTCCTTGGCATGGGTCACTTACTCTTCCTCTTCTTCAGAAGATAATCCAAAAGTATCACCTTCAGGCCAGTTTGTTATAATTTCCAGAATCCCAGGGCCATTCGGGTTTCCAATACGGGTGTGCTGCGTGATGAGGGCGATCCGTTTGCTCCATGTGGTGTCGGTGGCGTGATGCGTGGAAGGAACCTTTCCCTTGAACATCCACATCAGCATTGGTAGTTGGGGTGCCAGGAGGAGCTGTGCCTCTGTGATGATTACTTCTGAGGCAGCTTGAACTCCTTCATAGGTGGCCAAGATTTCCTTCTCTGTGGGAGCGTAGTTGGCTTCAGACCTTCTGTAGCCTCGGCTCCAGAATCCCAGTGGTCGACCCCTGGTCTCCCCAGGCACCTTCTGCCAAAGGCTCCAGGACAGACCTTTGTTCCCAGCTCCAGAGTGGAGCACGTTCTTACCTCGGGTCCTGTCCTGTCAGGGCCAAGGGCTATTGCATGTGCGATTTCCTGCTTGATCTGGGT
>VXAD01002044.1:1266-127247 GCA_013399195.1 Dicrurus megarhynchus
TTAGGGTTCCGAAAACCACAAAGCCCAGACCTCCAGGGATAATGGCGATGCAAAAGGCATGCCAAGCAGAGTGTGACACTACCCCAGCCTTGATCTCTCCTCTTTATTCTGCTTGGATCTTGCCTCTGCCCAAAGCCAGATTTCCCGCTCATCCTAGGGTTAGGGTTCTGCCTTGGGTTAGGGTTCAGAAAAGCACAAAGCACAGAGCTCCAGGAATAATGACAATGAGAACAGCATGCCAAGGGGAGTGTGACTCTGCCTCAACCTTTCTTCATCCTCTTTTCCCTGCTTGGACCTGGCCTCTGCCCAATGCCATATTTCTTGCTCTGCCTAGGGTTCTGGTTACGCCTAGGGTTAGGGTTCAGAAAACCACAAAGCACAGCGCTCCAGGGATAGTGAAATTGAAAAAGGCATGCCAAGGGGAGCGTGACCCTGCCCCAATGTTAGTTCATCCTCTTCTTCCTGATTGGACCTTGCCTCTGCCCAATGCTAGATTTCCCGCTTTTCCTAGGGATCAAGTTATTGTTACGCCTAGGGGAAGGGTCCAGAAAACCAAAAAGCACAGAGCTCCAGGGGTAATGACAATGCAAAATGCATGCCAAGGGGAGCGTGACACTGCCCCTACCATACTTCATACACTTATTCCTGCTTGGACCGGGCCTCTGCACAATGCCAGCTGTCGTGCTCTGTCTGGAATTCTTTGTAATCCTGTCCACAGAAGTGGTTGCTCCACGATTTATCTAACACTCCCTGAGAACTCAAGCTCACCTTCACCTGCCAGTTCGTCTAAAGTTTTGGGCTGACCTTCCCTCTGTCTTGCACTGTGTGTGTGTGAAGGGGTCTTTGTACTTATTTATTCAAGTTACTCTCCAGACCAGGTCGTTATTGTGATAACAGACAGGTGTCCACTACACTGCTATGTTCTATGAGTAATGAGTTTTCATTTCCCTGCTGTTTTCTCCTCCTTCCACAACTCAAGCCTTGCTGTCCTGAGATTTATTTTAAACATGAAGAATGAAGTCATTGTTTAAAATTGTTGAGTACTTCTGAAAAACAATTTTTAATGGAAAAAACTGCACTTTCTGGGGTTTCTTTCCTATGAAGTTTTTCTTGCTCATTCTATTCAATTTAGTAAAGACTTTTAACCATGTACTCTGAAAGACAGGAATGTGCTGTTAATACTCTGCCAAAGGGAGAGCAGCTGTGTGAACAGTAAGATACCAGATAAGCAATTGTGTGGTACTTGCAGACACTGCAAGGTGATATTTTTGTGTATTAATCTGTCAGTCACAGTTCTGCTTTTGAATGGTGTTTTAAGCATCTTGAAGTAGTTTTAGCTTCCCCATTTTTTTCATGACTCCAGGTTCTTAACAGCCCATTAATGGTTAAAGGAAGAACTTCCTGTCTATTTAAGTCTCATTTCTTAGAGCTTAAAAGTAACTCAGTAGTTATGTAGTTAAGAGTGAAGGTTAACCGAATAAACATCAGAAATCCTTTCCTTTAACTTAAATAAATGCGGACATTCTATTCTGAATATGTTGAGGTGTATGATTTGTCTGTCTTCTGCTTCATAATTTAATTTTCTAGGGATTTGAGTATTCTGCATTTAAGTGTTTTATCATTGACTAATGTTTCCAAACTGGATGTGTTGTCATTGTTGAACTACTGCTACAGAGACGAAGCAGTGTTTTACATATTTTCATATATCATACCTTGGCTTGGACCCCAGTTCCATAAAAATCAGCCTGTAAATGGAATCTTTGTAACAATTAATTGGAAGAGTTTGCCAAGGAAGATTATGCACGTGTGTGTTTTCACACCTCAGAGTTTATGGTGCAAGTGGTTTGAAAGGGTTGAGAGTGTAATTTGCTGTGATGGAGAGCTGTCTCTTATGCCAATCTTACTTCTTAATTCTGTTTAGATTATCTAGAGTTGGTTTCAAATTCTTGAGGAGAGAAGCAGCTTCTCTCTGGAATTTTCACAAGCATTTAAGGAAAAAAAAAGGAAATCCAAAGGTTTTGGTCATGTTTGCCTTTATATAGAGAGAAAAGTATTTTTTTCTTCATGCAATGTTTTCTTTAAGTAGGTTTTTTCAGTTTTTGATTTATGTGAAAATAAGCTGCAGTAGTAGTGGTGGGCTGACATATGACTGTTCTTATTAAAAATAATTATCTAAGTTGTTAGGTAAAAATAACTCCAGTTGAATACGTTTAAAATATTCTGCTTGTGGAAAGGTAGAAACAAAAGCTAATGATGACTCATTAGATGAGACAAATTATATTTTTCATGCCTGTGAGTACAATATGTACCCTGTAAATATAAATAAGTCTTGGCTATTCATGGGAAATTAAAGCTTAAAATAATTAGGAGAAAATGTAAGAACTTGTATGTATTGAAGAAATCAGTCTCAGCTTAGCTGCTGGTTTTGCATTTTTACAAAGTTAATCTGAACACTTAAAAAACAATCTAAAGTGTTTATTTGAAGTAGGTCTGAAAACTGTCTTAAAAAGTTAAGACAGATAATAATTTCTCTATATTAGGAGAGTATAAAAATTGATGCAACACTAATCAACCATGCCATTTGACTCAACATCAAATTAACTCCAAATTTTCAGTATTGTTAAAAGCTAGGAGTGAACTTTCTCAACTTGCTTGTTTCTTCTGACTGTGTCACAGATGACAATTTAAATGTATAGAACAAGGACAGTCTGGTTTTGACTATTCAGTGCTTTGAATTTACATCATTCCGTCTTTGCTGGTGGTATGAGGTTTATGACAGAACAGATGCAGTGCCTTTAGGAAGAGAGCTGTGTCTGCAAACACTGAAGAAACCAAGCTGCCAGTGCTGCAATGGATGTTGTGGTTTAACCCCAGGCAGCAGCCACGCCTGAGGCAGCCACTCGTCCACTGCCACCAGAGCATCAGGGAGAGAATCAGAGGGGCAAAAGCTGGAACACTCGTGGGGTGAGATAAAGACAGCTTACCAGGAAAAGCAAAAGCCATGCACATAAGCAGAGCAAAACAAGGAATTCACTCAGCACTTCCCATGGTTGGACAGGCGTTCAGCCATCTCCAGGAGATCAAGGCCCCGTCACACATAACAGTGACTTGGGAAGACAAACACCATCACTCCAAATGTCCCCTCCTTCTTTCTTCCCCCCACTTTATATACTGAGCAGGATGTCACATGGTCTGGAATATCCCTTTGGTCAGTTGGGATCACCTGTCCTGGCTGTGTCTCTTCCCAACCTCCCAGGCACCTTCAGCCTCTCTGCCAGCATGGAAGTGTGAGAAACAGAAAAAGCCTTGACCTCTTGTAAGCCCTGCTCAGCAATAACAAAAACATCTATTTTATCCTCACTGTGTTTTGCACAAATCCAAAACACAGCCCCATACCAGCCACTGTGAAGAAATCTAACTCTACCCCAGCCAAAACCAGCACAGAGGGACTTGGGGGTAAGCACCGAGCTGTCCTGGGATGCTGGGTCTGGTGGGGCAGGTTCATGCTAAAATAGTATTTATAGATCAGTGTTTTGGCTGTTGCTGAATGGTGCTTGCACAGTGTGAAAGCTTTCTATCTCCTACCCTGTCCTCACTCACCCCTTGCCAGGAAGTGCCTGGACATCTTCGGGCTCATGAGAAGTTGTGAATGAATTCCTGTTTCTGCTTTGCTTGCACATGCACCTTTTGCTCTCCCTATTAAAGTATTATCTTCACCCTCAAGCATTCTCACCTTCCTTCTATTCCCTCACCATCCTGGAGGAGAGGGAAGTAATCGAGCATCTTGTGTGGATGTTTGGCTGATTGCTGGGATCCACCCACCACCTCCAGAGTGAGCTGTCCACCTCAGAAGGAAATTGGCTGGCAGGATGAAAGCAGGTGAAGTCACTGGAAGTAATTTGAAAGTCATTTGAAGTAAAAGGTAGGAGATAAATCCCAACCTTCCTCAGCGGCCTTTCACAAAACACTGAGTGTGTATCTTGTGTTTACTTGGGTTGTAGAATGAGACAACTGGAGTAGGTTAATTATCCTGCTGTTAAGGTATCACCTGTATGAAGGAACAGACAAAGTCTATGTATTCAGTCCATTTCATGCTAAAAAATCTGTTCTTTTTCAGTAGTAGCATATGATTATCCCTGTAGAAAAGTGTAAAAATACTTTTCTACTTCAAAATGGAAGTAATTTCTAATGTAAAATCCTTCATAAATGTTTATTCACTATTAAGAGGGAGGAGGGGAAAGAAGCTTCTATCAAAAGACTACCCTCTGGTACAGTAAAGTTACGGAAAATTAACTGAAGTGAAAACCTGATCTTTAAAATGTATGGAATTCCAACCATTACTTTTGCACAAAGCTCCTCTCAAACTGTTGAATGCTGCTTCTGGTTTTTTGTTGTTTTCTTTGTTTGTAACTGTGGTTTTAGACCAAATACAACACTCTAGAGTCTTTCTGTGTTCTGTAGCCTGTGTCACTACTACTTAGGAGTGTTTGAGGCAATCACAGTCTTCAGTCCTCAGTCAGAAGGTGGGTTTAGCCTTGCTTTGGGAGTTTCTAGGGTGGGGATAAGAGGAGAGACTGAAGATGTTTCTTGGTTTTGTTAAATACCACTTGAATTCCTGCCTTTGCAATTCCGCAAAGCATTTTAAATCTTTGACTGTGGCATGTTTTTGTGAGAAAACAGCTAGCCCTATGCAGCACCAAAAAAAGCATGTCTTTAGACTGGCATGAGAAAGCCAATTATGCAGACACATCATGTCCAAAACAGATATATTTTTCTATCCAGGTTTGTTTATCTGAAGGGACCTAGTGTTGATCACTTCATGAAGTGGAGCAGATGGGCTGTATGGCATAGAGAAGAGGTTTTTCTGCAAAAAAGCTATTTTCCCAAGGCAAAAAATATTCCAGTATTTCAAATATGGATTTTTTTTCATGAAAAATATTGGATTATGACAAGTGAGCATTTTCAGAGGAAGATATTTTTCAAAAATCCTTCCAGAACAGTTCTATAAAAATAAAAATACTGTTCAAAATCAATGCTTACATTATGCACAAAGCATGGGATGCTCACAGTTTTAACTCTGTTAGTGTATGCAGCTGCTTAAGGTGGGTTTTCATTAAATTCATTGTGTAGTTGAATTACTGAGCCATTTTTATGAAGAAATAAAAAAAGGTTTTTAATAATCATGTAAAGTGATAGGGCTGTTGGGTTGGCTTTCCATAGGCCCCCTTGGGCTGCTGCATTCAGTACTTGTGTTTGCTCTAGTTGTGCTATTACACAGAACTCTCTCTTCCTTCTATTTTTCAACAACCTTCTGGATATACCAGCCTCTGTTCCTCAAGCTTATCTCACAAGTGCAATGCAATACCTCATATTCATGGATTAACACAGTGGACAGCTCTTTATGACAGTTAACTCCATTTGAAAAATTCCTAAGGAATCATTCAATAATGTGGGTAAGTATTTAGAAACAAGCTGAACATGATTTGCCTAACTGGGTAGAGCTCGTACAAAACATGAAAGGAGCAAATATCCTGGAGTTATGCATCTGCTGCTGCTACAGAAGCTCTCACCAGGAAACACTTTCCTTGCGCTGCCTGCTTGTTACAGTGGCTGATTGTAATAGTCCCATTTAAGCTCGAGTGGTGATACACACCTTGTTATGTAAAACACTGTGCAAAGTTGTTTAAACATGAAAGATAATTGCTGATTTCTCGCTGGCTGTAGCTCACAGGTAGGCATTCCTGTGACTGATTAAATACACTGACCTTTAGTATTACCAGCCTTGATGGGTTTAAAGCCATGTATGCTTTGATGCGAGGCATGGCTTTCAACCCGTCTCGTCTGCTTTTGCTTTTTCCTGAACACAGAGCTTGTGGATCTTCCTGTTTATTCTGGACAATGTAAGCAGGTGACTGATGTGCCTGTGCTCCCTGCAGAGTCCTGCCACATCCCAGGACTATGCTATGGTCAGCCCTGTGTGCCTCTAGCTGTTTTCTTTCTATTGCATAGAGCCATATGGATCTTCTGAGCAGCCCTTGTGTCCCTATCCCTTCCTATTTTTCTGTCTCCCACGTCCCGGGGAGGTGGGGAAGTTGATGTGCAGGTATTTGCAAGGGTTTGGGCCCGTCAAAAGATTCATTAAACACAGATCTCTCAGGTGCTTGGAGACACAGGGAACTGCAGCACAAACAATTGTGTTGGCCCATGTTTTACTTCATCCCTTTAAGGTCCAGTTTCTACCTCCAAACTTCTCCAGATTTCACAGATTCTGCCACTCTGGTCTGGGGCCCCCTTTTCAGGGCTGTCCCTGACCTGAAAGGATCACAGCAGTGTTTCAGCTGTTGCCTTCACAGCAATGACTAGAACAGCCCAGATGCAATCTGGGGTGTGCAAATGAACCACCTTCAGCTTCCTAAATTTATTCCTCCATGTCATCTCCTGAGCAGTGCTTGTACGTTGCAGTTTGGGAATTTTCCTCATGAGGAAAAACGGTAAGTCTGAGCCTGTCTTTGCATTTATCTCAGTTTTGTGTTCCACACATCTTTACTTTGCAAAGCTGATATGTGGCAGGTGACTTGCCCAGCATTTGAGAGAATCACTCCAAAACTCACAAAGTAGAGCCTTTTGCACCGAGGGAAGCAAAGCCAAAGTATGAAGATGTGAAGGGCTTGTGATGACACAGCACCTGCTGAGGTTGCTCTAATGCCCAGTGTGTGAGTGAGTGAGTTCATGTGAATCCTGCTGCAACCTGCTGGATTGGTACAACCAGATTCACCCTCTTCCCACCTCTTTTAGCCAGTCATGTCCATACCAGTATGCAGGTGCTGCCTATGGTCCAGGGATTACAGAACTCGGGTGACAGAAGGACCAGGTAAACAAGGATATGAAACGTCAAGTGTGCAGCACATACACACAGAGTTTAGGGTTTCTAACTCCCAGTCCTTACTGGAATTGATCAAGTGCTCACCTCATCTTTCACAGTGACTGCTGCTGGCAAAAGACACAAGGAGCCAGCAGCAGGTACCTGTCTGATAATCCACTTTCTGGGAAAGGCAGGTTTGTTTGGGGATGGAGGGCACGCGATAGAGGAGTCGATGTGGAGCACAGATATCCAGATATCTCTGGTAGGTGTCTGTAGTGAAGCTGTTTCTCCTGCTTGGAAATCTTCTGTTAATGTAGCTCTCAGTCACAGAAACACGAGTAAATGGGTCTTATTTTTAAAGTACACATTCTGTAGTATTTTGTACCCACTTCTTTCTGCATCTCTAAGTCGCATCATTAGCAACAGCAAGCTACTGTTGCACAATATTTCCGCAAATTATGCTGCTTAATTAACCAAGTGATGTGTAATAATGCTATGTGGCATTTTTCTAGAAGTGTTACCTAAAAGGCCTGAACCTCTTAAAGTGATAACAGGAAAGTTGTAGTTGAGTTCAGAAAGATAAATGTGCTGCAAATTGCTCAGTAGCCCTGCGAGTCTGTGTCTGCAGCAGTGCAGATCAGAGCAGTAATGTGCAGTTTTGAAGTGACTCCCCTGATGGTCTCCTTTTACCACATGCTAACTCAGTTCCCAGAGCAATTTTGGGACTGAAAAATGTAGATTCTGTAGAGGTGGAAATAAACAACAGCCTCTTCTCCAAAACCACTCCAAATGTCCCCCAGTGTCTTTTGCTTAGACCCCCAATATTTCCATGCACGGCCTCTGTCCACTGCAAGGACTTCCCACTGCATCAAATAAATCTTCCTGTCAGGAAGCTTCAGCATAGGAGGTAAGACTGGCTCTAATCCAGAGCATACTGCCCAAACCACATGGAATAGCAGTGTAAGGAGCTCAGCAGCCACTTTGATCTGTTCCTAAAATTTTACTAACACAGATGTAACATAATAGGCCAGCACTATTATTCCTAAATTTGAAAGACTTTACTAATGTCAATCCATATTCCTTGGCTTAAGCCCTGTTCTTTATGTAACACTGCAAACCAAATTAAAGTTATAGAAATGTTTCTGGAACTGTTTACACAGAACTGATGTTGTGAATCTGCAATTATTTTTGCAGTTATCTTAATGTAGCTGTTATGGCATAACAACAGCCTTTAGTCATTGTTTTTCTGCCTTCTATGGCAAATAATGTGCTTGTCTAATGCAACAGAAACTGCAGTCAGTAGCAAAATCTTTAATATCTAATTTACTAGACCTTATTTTGCACTTTTTCATCTGAAATGCAGATTTATAAATTGAAGCAGTGCATGTAACATTTCAGTGAATTAAATCATTACCCACAGGATGTTTGGATGGCAACTGTAATTTGGCTTGAGAGTTTTTTTTTAGCTGGGACTAATTTGTCTTCATGTGCCAGAAGATTTTTTAAAAGCTAACAAGTTTTAGGTTGGGTTTTTGGTTTGTTTTTTTTTTTTTTTATGTTAGGAGGTTTTTAACTTATATAGCAGCACATAGTGAAACATTTAGCTCCCCTCACCCCCTGCAGCCTCCCTGTTTCATTTCCAGGCTGCTTCACCTGAGAGTTGCTGTTCCCATTAGCTCAAAGTCAGGAGCTGGTTCTCAGTATTTGAGTTTGGTGCTTCCTGGTGCCACAAACAGCACCACGAGAAAGATGGAGAAGGACTATTTACACAAGCATGTAGTGACAGGACGAGGAGGAATGGCTTCAGACTGAAAGCAGGTTGAAATTACATATCAGGAAAAAAATTCTTTCCTGGGAGGGTGGTGAGGTGCTGGCACAGGTTGCCCAGAGAAGCTGTGGCTGCCCATCCCTGGAAGTGTCCAAGGCCAGGTTGGATGGGGCTCTGAGCAACCTGGGATAGTGGAAGGTGTCCCCTGTTCATGACAGGGGGATTGAAATGAGATGATTTTTAAAGTCCCTTCCAACCCAAACCATTCTATGATGCCATGATTATGTTCACATCAGGGATCGTGGGGGATGATTTGCATCTTCAACAAGAACTCAGAAGTAAAAGTGATCCAGGCCCACCTGACAGATCTGTCACAAAGAGGATGCATTTCAGGATGTTCATTCACTGCTTTCAGAGCTTGCAATGCATTTCTCTGACTAAATTCTTCCTTAATTGCAGTAATGAAAAGAGCCCACCTGTGTGCTGGATGGGATGAACACTGCCCTTGCTGCCCTTCACATCATATTTGATTTTGCTCATTTCCCGCTGCATTTTGTCATGGCACTGTAATGTTGCATTCTGCAGCAAGTGGAGTAATTGTGGAGGGTGCAATGCTGTATGATAAAGGTACAGAAAAGGTATGAAAAGGTATAAATGGCAAAAGCTGTATTTCTGGAGTAGGTAAAGGAGACCTCCAGGTGCTGCCCGTCCTTGGTCACTGGAGACCTGCATTGCCCAGGCATCTTGTGGTGGCAAGGTATTAGAGCAGAAGTCACAAAAATATTACTGACTTCAAATAGATTCATTGCTTATAGAATAATCCCTTTTTATGCTTTCATCCAATATCACAGAAAGCAAAAATTATTTATAAATACAGTTTAACTTCCACTAAAGCTTAAAAAAATAAATCTGAAGAAATTTTAAGAGGGCTAAGCAAAAGTATTAAAGCTGTCACTCTCATTCCAGTCGTCCAGGAAAATTTATTTCTGTTTCCATAAAAATCCAGCAATAACTTAAAAATAATTTCTCTGCCTAAGCAGACGTCAGTGTCATTCTGGGAGAATAATTGAATTAACTGGGGTTTTTTTCAGCACACTGATAATATACTAATATTTAAGAATCATATAAACAGTTCTTATTTTTTGCTTCCAAGGTAAAAATTCTGTAATGCTTGAAACACTTAATTTGGCCCAATCATCATTTTTGGTCTTAATGTGCCTGGGGAACTGAGCAAGATGGACCTGGGCTCCTTGATCCTGAGTAGGAAAAAAGCCAGACTGTATCTTTGCCCTGACCTTAAGTGGAAATGGTACTAAAGCACCACTTTTTGCTTTTAGGAATACCTGGCCTACTGTGTCTGTGTTGTCTCTCCTTTTTAAGGCTGTTTTGTCTCCCCAGAAAGCATGTGTGTACGTTTCTGGATGTGTGTGTGCCCAGTGCATGTGCACACAAATATATATTTCTAGTTCTTCTCTCTGAGTGCAATATTGCATCAATACTTATCAGAATCCATCTCTTTTAGGGTCAGGAACAGCTCATGTTTGTGTGCCTGGACTAACATAATACCAAAGTTCTGGTTAACTTAGGAAACTCCCAGACATTTATACATAACAAATAAATAATGGAAACTTTCTTAACACATCATCAGACTGTTCATTTACAGAGATTTGAGGTTGTTTTTTTTTTTTTTTAGGAACAGGATGAAAAGACTGATCTTCCTCTTGTGGAATTTTGCTACTGAGCCTTTTTTTTATAGGCTGTGAATTCATTAAGGAATCTATACGGACAGGCAAATACCACATGCCTGTGTATTTCTTTCACATTAAGTATATTTATTTAAATATTAAGTGAAACTGTTGCCCTGACAACTTGACAAAGTAGCCATAGATTCTGTGTACTCCTGAATTCTCTTGCTTAAGTAGTTTCAATGCTGTTTGTTCAGTGCATTCCTTTGAATCTTTCATTGAAATGGGTTCCCTTAAGGAAGTGAATCAGGAAAGTTCTGGGATCACAAATTCTGGGTTGGTGGGAACTGTATTTCCTCCTTAAAGCTGTGGCTTTGTCTTGGTGACACAGAGATGTCATTACCAGAACTCTGATACCTTGGGATCAGAACTACATGAAGTGGAAAGCAGGATTCAAGGCTGAGTATACTGAATTTGCAGAAGTGTTTTAATATTGTAAATTAGCACAAAAATTCAGCCTTATCAGGCTACATACAAATTATGAAATGCAATTTGGGTTCCTACAGTTCCTGAGATAGATATAGATAGATATAGATATAGATATAGATAGATTAGATATAGATATAGATATAGATATAGATATAGATATCTCAGACAAATAATAATCATATGATAAGAACTGATAATGATTGGCAAAATATTACCTTTTTTTGATTAGTTTGCCTTCACCATCAGTACTTTTGCTGCATCCCCAATCTGCTCTGCTGTGATTTACCTGGTTATTTTATGGCAAGTTCTCTCAACAAGCTCCCAGAAGTCACTGAAATTATTGTGCCAGTTATCTCATAATGTCTGATAACCTCTGCAGCCGACTCCCCAGGGTCAGAATTTGTTGCTCAGGTTCTTGCTTTCGAGATGGCAGTGCCTTGGGTTTTCCTTTAGCACCTTGGAGCCTTCGCCTAAGCACCTTTTGGTGCTTTCTCACTGATAATTACTCCAGGAGAGAAAAGGGATGCACAGGATTGTGCAGAAGCCAATAAGCAAAATGAACAAGTCTACACGTGGTATAAGCCACTGCAAAAGGATTCTCCTGTTATACCTGTGTCAGGGAGCTGCTGCCGTGCCCCACCACTTCTCTTTGGCCACTCGAGACAGGAATTTAAGAATTTGCTTAACTGAGGGATGCCATTGAGAGAAAAGCCTTAGAGAAGAATATATGTTTTATGCTTTTTATTTGTGTTCCTTTTTTCCTTCAGGACTGGGGAGCTCAGTATCATATAGAAATGACACACAGATACACAAGGAATCACTCTGCTCAACTCATATCAAATCACACTGGAACTCCTACATCTTGCCTTTTGAAAAAAGTCCCTGGAATTACTCTGTAGGAAATGCTGAAAAAGCTCATTTAAGGCCAATGAAAGCAGTCACAGTACTGTCAGAGTTGCCAAATCCAACCCAGGCCATTTATTTCCTGGCTCCCTTTTGCTTACCGTTTGCCAATTATAAATGCATTTTTCCCCTTAATTATTGAAAAGCGCAAACACTTTTATGGTCTCCTGATTTATATATATTTTTTAATTAAATTTTGAAGGACTGAGATGCTTATGATGAGAGTTAAACACATTTCATATCTTAATAAGCCTATTTTTATATTATGCTGCTTGAACTACAATCATGCTAAGGAATGGAGTGGGGGGAATAAAATTAATGGGTTACTCTTGAAGTAGAAAAAATTATTCATTTTCGATAAAAGATCTTTTTGATAATTTACTCTTGACTTCACTACTTGATTTATCTCATCTTCTCACATTAATTTGTTTTTAATTTTTTTCCCTTATGAGGTTTTCTAGCTTCAGTAACAGTTCCGAGGTTGGATTGGTGGACTACAACATTTAACATTTTTGAACTAAAAGAAAAAACATCTTAAACACTTGTGCTAACAAGGAATACAACTTTCATGTAATAAACTAGAAATTCAGCTTTCCGGTGCCTTGATTTAAGATGCTGGAATTGGATTATTTAGTTCAATTACTCCACCTAGAGTAGATACGAACTAAAGCTGCTTGGCCTCTCCCTTGAGTTACCACTTATGGGCTCAAAGCTCTATTGTTCAGTAAGGTTTTTGACTATAGCAGCCCCTATTTCCAGGCATGTTTGCCAGTGCATTTCCTGCATTTTCTTGTTTTCCCTCAGCTGTGTAGTTCTTTCCTCAAATGTTCCCTGTACATCTCCCTGAATTGTAGTTAGAATGTTAGCCCATGTGAAATTATCAGTGTTACTACATCTCAACATTGTCAGTGCATGTGTTTTTATCTCATTTGCAGCCTGCTGGTGTGCTCTCAGAATGAACTAGGCTGGTCAGAATTAACAATCCTTGTAGGGCAGTTATGTTAGTTAATATAGTCAAGATATTGCTTTCACTTCTGCAATGATTTTAAGAACCTAGCCTGCTACTTACAGCAAATATAGAGAGATTGAAAGGAAAAACAAAAAGGCAAATGAAATGAGAAGATAATGGAGTAATTAGAAACAGTAACGTTGAAGACAAACTGGTTTAATCCAGATAAAAATAATTTTGATGAAACTCTGCACTGCACTAAGGACTGTGAGTGATTCAGAAAAAGAAAAGAAGGATACTTTCTGAGTTAGTTGACCAAATGTGACAGGTCAGTAATTGAACCTATCTGAATCAAATGGGAAAAATCTTCCATCATATTCTTTGTCAAAATTTAAAAAACAAACAAACAAAAATTCCCCAAAAACACTCCAAAAACAAACAACCCCTCCAACCTTCCCCCCCAAAAAGAAACAACCAAAAAAGAAAAAAAACCCAAAAAACAAAACAAAAGAAAAAAAAAAAAACCACCAAAAAAACCAACCAACCAACCAACAAAAAAAAAACCCAACAAAAAAACAAACCCAAAACCATCACCTGAGGATGGGGAGAAGAGTTAAATAGACTTTGGCAGATCAGCTGGAGTTATTGAAAGAAGAAAGATTGTTGCTCCGTACCCTGGAGAGCTTCCTGCTGCTTTCCCCCAGTGCCTGTTTTGTTCTTTCTTCAGTTGTTTTCATCCACCTTATTCCGTGATTGTGCCCCAAAACAACCCGGGGTGATTCCCAACAGCACCTGAGAGGAATCAGAGCACCTGCCCAGGCACTGAACTGCCCAGACTGGCCAGGTGATGGCCTAGACCAGACAGCTGCAAGGAGCAGTTTCAGCTGAGATGCAGTCTGTGCCTTCATGGATGACAGATCACATTTTATCCAGATGTATATAAAACAAGCATTTTCCCCTTTACTAATCTCCTCTGTTTGTCTGTGTTGGCAGAAACACAGCACAAATCAATTGAGATTCAATAGGAACACTGTTTCTTTCTTCTTTACTAAGAAACATTACTCGACATACAACAGCACTGACTATCCCCCCTCTAGAAACATAAATCTGATAGTTTTTAGTAAACTTATCTTGTGCAAGTGTTGAATATCAAAGTCTTATTGTCATACTATTATTTTATTTTTTCTTTACAGTATTCTGATTCTTTGTCACTGTTATCTTTGAACTAATAAGGTATCAAACTGTGTATCAAAACATGCTCAAGCTGTAACCTTTAAAAGATCCCTATTTTCATCAACTTACAAGCTCACATATATGACATATCCGTCTTTAACATTTTTTTCATTGAGTATCATACATGGTGAATTTGGGTTTTGAATGATTAATATTTAATATAAAGCCCAGGTTAAATTTAAGTTCTTCTTTTCCATAACCTGATTACCTTAACTCTTTGGTGTTTGCATACAGATATTTTTTAAAGATTTCTGACTCAAAAGAGAGCAATTTTTATTATTAATTTTTAATTATCTCTAAATTAGCGTGACTTTTATTCTTAGTTAAGGTAGTCTGAGAAAGTATAACTTTCTGCCCTCCTCAGGGGCTTGCAGCCCTCAAGTGTTGCCTATTCCACCAATACACCCATATTTTCTTTTCCACACTTTGCTTTTTAGTCAATTCTTGGCCAATTTGCAATGATTTTTGTCCTTCATTGTTAATTAGTAACTGAGCAATCACCAATGATGCTCCAATTTTGTGAGGTATTTAGTGGATTGGAGTTATGTATGACATTTAAAGCACCTGCCCTAGATTCTAGGCTCTTCTAGTATATGCTGTGATTAGAATAATGAATACAAATGTGAAGGAGGAAAAAAAAAAACCAGGCTGTTCCGTATCACAGCTTTTTTAGACTTGGCTTTTGCCTTTTAAATCATTTTTCCACTTCCATGAAGGAAAGAGATGAGCTTTGCAGCTTACTCTGGGAGGTCAATGGCCCGAGGCTGCTCTGAGGAATGAGGGGAATGAGCCCAGCACTGTGCCTGCCTGCATGGCAAACCCTGTTCACTGCTGTTCCTGTGCCTCTGACCACAGCTGGAGTTGAGAGGGGTTTTCAGATCACAACAAATGTCTTAGGTAGGGTTACTTTCCCAGGAAACCTCCAGGCACTGAATACAACTCCTGGAAGAGTGGTAGTGTTCTCACAGGGAAAAAAAAAGAAAAGAAAAAAAGGAAAAAAAAAGAAAAAAATCCTCTAGTGAATGCCTTTTTGCATTATTTTCATAATTCAAGTTAATGAGTTGCATTTTTCAAATTCAGCTTGACATTAGGTGTGTAACACCACCAGAAGCAATCCTTGCCACAGCATCAGCACACATCTTCCACCTGGCCTAAACCACTGCTGAATTTTTGCTCCCAGCTCCATGGCTATCTCTGCCTGTAAACAAGTGTGTGTGGTTTTCTCTAACAGTGTAGGAGAGAGGACTGCCAGGTGAAGTTTGAATCTATTTGGCTGTTATTTTTCAATAGGTTTTGCCAAATGCTCAGATTTTAAATAACCATTAATGTAGGCATAGGCAAATATCATCTCCCCGGCTCAGGTGCTGGGTTTTGTCTGCTCAGAGTCTTTTGACAGCTCTCTAGAAGCTGCCCCTGAGTTGTTGGCAGGAGCACAGAAAGGTCTGGTTCCACCAGTAAAACTGTGTTAACTCAATCTACATTTGACTGGAGCTCTTGCAGATCTTTAACAACCTTTCCAACCTCATCCAGTCTATTATGTCCACTCACTTACTGAAATCTATTCTAATCGATGGAAGGGACGCTGCATTTCTTGGGAATAGGTTTTGGCTTGCTTGCTTTGCTTCCTGTAAATCTCCATAGGCTCCTGATGGAGAGAAGCAGATCTATTGCTCCTTAAACTGCCAGGCAAGGAATCAACACTTTGTTAGGCCCAGACAGTATTGGCAGATTAGTAAGTAGGAGCACCTTGTAAGTTGAACTGAAGAGGGGAGGCATGAAGATTTATGTGTTTTTTTAATAGATTGACTTTGTTTTTTTAGCTTCTCTTGTGGCTTCATTTTCCAGGTGATGCTGTCACTTCACCCAATTCCTACATATAAGCGCTACTGAATAATCAAAAAAGTCATATTCATCTTCCATTGTTTGGTTTCTGTAAAACTTACTGTACACCCAGACATAATGAAAGAGCATAATGCATTTCAAAAGACTTTTTTTCCTTTCTTACAAATTTAGACAAGCAAAGCAATTGCTGAAAATTTTCCAGTTGTACAGTGGGACAAACTTATCATGTTAGTAAGGGCTATTTTTGACCCTAATGTCAGAAATCTAGTTGGAAAAGAGTGAAAGGGTAAAAAACACAGGAAAAGTTTTAAATACCAGGTGTGTCAAAAGGGTATGAACTGATTGGATTTAGATCTTACTGTTTTGAGTTTGGAAATGTTGAATTTTACCACTGTTGAATTTTGAATTGAATGCATATTGAATTTTGCAAATGTTTCCCTCTTGCATTTTTAATGAGTACATGCAGTCAGGGTGCTTTACTTTAATAGATGTCCTGGCTTTAAAACAAGGCACATGCAAGAAATGCCCTATACATTTATAAAAGGAATGAGCATGGCCTGTACAGTGGCAGACTCAGTCTTGCCCAGTGAAAACTACAGACAGAAAATGTAACCTTCCCACCCCCAGTTCAGCTTCACCAGTCTTTTAGGAGAAGCCCAGAGAAAGTGACATCTGTTTTCAGAATGGAAAATATTTGCATTCTAAAGATCGCAGCAATTTTATTAAGTCGTTAGAATAATCTCTCTTTTTTTTTTCTCCCTAATCTTCTTATTCTCTTTTAATATTTCTCATTTTGTAGTTTTGTGGAGTTTTAATTTGGGGGAGAATTATTTTAAAAGATATTTCTTGAGGTTTGGATTGGGTTTTTCTGTTTTGTTCTGTTCTGGGTTTTTTCATATATGCTTACAGGTTTCCTCCCTCACTTTCTAAGAAGCAGTAGTGGTTAGAGTTTCTTTTTACTGAATTACCAGGGGGAAAAGTGGCATCTGAAAAATCAGAATAGTGTTTGTTTCCTGTGTGATCATCTGTTCCTGCTGTTTATGCTTCACCTGGATACCTAATCCTTTTAGCAGTGCAGAAGATTATGAAGCTACAGACAAGAGATTATGGCTCCAGGTGAGGGATAAGCAGTTGATCAAATGAACGAAGGAGAAAAAGAGATTGTTTCAATGCAAATATCCCTTACTAATTAGGGCTAGCGAGAAGAATTGAGAAGAAATGTGATTAGTAGTCTCTCTGTCTGTCTCAATAGGATTTATTTTTTTCCCAAGGAGAATGCCTTAAAATTTTCATAAGGGATTTAATCAATTCTTCAGGAGACTGGTATTGCCTGTAAGAGTTTGTGCCACACTCTTGTGTCAGCTTTGTGAATGTTTTATCTGTCATTTGTGATATTTGTTTGTTTTAAGCTTCCTTTGTAGCAGAATTTTGCAGGGTCAGGAGCTAAGGATCAGCAGGAAGGCTCTGTCGAGGATGCTTGGTCAATGTTTTCCATGATTTGCTTGCAGAAATACACATCACCTCTTCATTTTGCAGTTAGAAGCATGCACACTTCTGAATTTTATCTCTCTTGGCAAACACTGAGTGAGGTAACAACTCAGCAAAAGTCTTCCTTGCCACAGAATCACTCTTTTCAATCATGAAGATACTGGAGCCCACAGCAGCAGCCAGTGCAGTCAGGTCTTTAGTATGTTTAGCACTTTCCTCTTAATGTACTCTGTGCTCTGACTCGTCCACAGAAAATCTTCCACGCCTGTGTAAAACAAAGAGCAAACTAAGACACTAATTAGCTAAATAATGCTAGAGCTACTCCTTTCTCCACTTCCTATCCCTGAGAGGAACACGTTAGAACAGAGGCAGTTTTCTGCTGGTTTTACCTGGGACCTCTGGGTCCTGCTGCAATTCAAATATTTGGAATTTTTCTCAAGCATTTAGTCATCTGTCTTCCCTTCCCATTATCTTTGCAGGAAGCTGTGGCCACGACTGGAAATTAGCGGATTTTGCTGAAGTTAATCCAATTTGCAAATAGAAGCAAACTGGTAAATGCATGCTTAATTTCATCCTAGCCTGAATTGGTGTTTGAACTTCTGCAAAGCAGTCAAAGGGTATTTTGCTCCCATGTGCAGGTTTTGTTTTTCAGTTCTCAGAAAACTGCAACAGAAATGGAAAATACTTGTCTCCACATCGATGCAAATGCCAGACTGAGGGTGACATGGCTTGTCCAGTCTCCTAATATTTAACAGGTACAGCTGAGAAGAAAGTGGAGTTATCCTGTTCTGACCCTAAACCCTGGTCCATGCCACTTTACTGGTACCAGAAGATCGTTTCTCTGTGCTTTTCATTTTCCTTTAAAAGAAAAAAAAAGCCCAGAACACCAACAAACCATGGCTCAAAGACAGCATGTGAGTTAAGCACAGAGAGAAAGAATGATTTATTGTGTGAACTATGCTGTAGACTCAGAAAACCTCATAAATTGTTTCCCTATGTGTATGTGCAAGACTCAATTAAATGCAGGTAATTAAAAGCTCTTTCACAGAACTGACAAAACAGCTTCCCTACCTGTGGAGACATTCCTTCTGAAAAGAAATTACCGGTTCCCAAACATGCTTGGGATTCAAACAGAAACTTGCTAAGCATTTTCATGTCTTTAAAAACGACACTCTTGATTTACTTGTGACAGGCATGCTATTTTACAATCCTGTTCTTTTATTCAAGCTAAGAATAAAATTCTGTCATGTTCCATAGAAAATAACAGACAATATAGAGAAGAAATGCAAAGTATTGTTTGCTTTTCTGGATGATTTAAAGTTTTGCCACCTAGCACAGCTGTCTGAGTAGGTGCAATAAGGTGAACAACATACAGTACACCACACGATAGCAGAGAAAATAATTTGCAATTAAATTAATTAGGTGGCCCATGCAGTCTAATATATTCATCCTTGAAAAAAATAGATGGCTGCTAACACTTGAGTCAGTATTTAAATCTGAGAGTGGTGCTATTAATAATCAAATTCATTAAGAAAGGTATCTGCAGTATATCTAATTAATTGACTGTTGCACCATACTAGTCTTTTCCAGCTTTTGAAGTCAGCCACTATTTATAGCAAAAAAGTCCTGCTAGGGACTTTTAAGTTGTAATTAATAATTATTATGTCCCATCATTTAAAAGGCTTGTCCCATCAATATGTTGCTTCTGTTTATTGCTTAGGAGTCTTGTAATAATTAAAAGTAAAATGGTGGAAAGTAAATTAAGTTCTACATTATAGAAATATTAATGGAGAAAAAATACACCTTGTACAATTAACAACAAAGGAGTCAAAGGTTTCTTGAAAAATAAGAGCCATGCTTCTACTGAAATATGTGAAACACAAAATACGGAGTTTTAAATCAAAATTGAATCGATCAAATGTAGTTATGACAGATTGCAGGTTACAAGAGTAATTTTCAGATTTCAGATAGCACTAGTGGATAAAACATCACTGGATGATCTTCAAGGCCCCTTCCAGCCCCAACCATTCTGTCTGAGCAGCCCCCAAGGTGCCGTGCAGGTGGAAAGGCAAAGGAGTGGAGCAAGGAAGTGACGTTTTCAAGGTCAGGGCTGATGTCAGTGCTGCAAATGGATGGCTGTAATCAGCTACTTTTCTGAACAAAAAGAGCTGTGTTTTGCTCTCTCTCATCCACTGATGCTGACTTCTGGTCCTTCCCTTGTTAAGCACATGTGAGCCCAGCTGTTTCTCAAACTTTATGTCTGGTCACAGCCTCTGCTAGTTCAAAAGGTAAACATTTGGGAAAAACACCTTTCCTGAGATAACTTCAGAACAATCAGTGAAGCTGCACTGATGTCTTTTTCCACCAGCTGTTACTTGGGCCCTAAAGTTGTGCATCGAGTGAAAGATCTTTTTCCTGATCTTAGGCAGAAGCCCAGGCCGTGGGTTCTGCTGACGGCCTTCCTCCGTGCCTGGGTGCTCCTGTTCAGCCACACCTCAGCCTGGAGGTGGAAAGTCCTTTCTTTATTGTTTTTGTATGGAAAAATTCTCTCCAGTTAGATTAATCTAAGTTGTCTTTATGCTGTTATTGTTGGGAGAATACCAGCACGTTTCAGAGGGTGGAAAATGCTTCACTGTTCCTGTGTGGTAGCTCCTTCTGGTGAGATGGTATTTCCTCAGTGATACAGAACAGTTGTCTCATAATTTTGTTTTACCTTTGTCCTTCTAAGCCTTATGTTACAGGAGTACTGATAATTCTAGATGCTAATCTTTCTTCACAAGCTTCTTGATGATATTTTCATTTGCTGTACCACTGAAGCTCTTGGTCCCTCAGGCAGAGACAAGAAATGAGCCAACCCAAAGCTCTTTGAGAGTTTTCAAGGTTCACCTTACGCTACCCTTCTGGAGGCCAGAGTACCTGCTCACCAAAGGTGAGCTACCAATGACCCATTTTTGTTCCCCACAGTATTTTCTGCTGTAACATGTTTGAATGTTTTTCAATATGTCATTTAATTTCTCAAACCTCAGGGAAGGATCAGTGAGGTTTCAGAGCCCTTTGACATGCAGCCTGAGTAACCTACATCCAGTCCATTTGCTGGTTTTTCCATTATTTTGCTCACTTTAGAGCATGACATATGGAGTCCACCATCTTCTGGCAAACGATGCTAGAAACATTAATTGATAATCCCTCTCCACACTTCTTTTCACGCCATCCCCTGGGTTTCTACATGAGCATGGGTAGCTTGTGTAATTTGGCTGAGAAAGTTACTGCCCTCAGCTGCAGAGTGTAAATCAGCAACTACTTCCATTTACACTGGAGTTCTGCACTGTAAACCGTGTGGCTCAAGGTCTGCTTGTGGATCAGATAAAACATCTTCGCTGCAGTGTCTGTGCGGAAAATTAACTGTGAACTGTCTGAAAATAAAGCATCTTGTTTGTAATTAAGCCCCCTTTTTATATTCTTTGCTGAGTGAATCTAGATGACTTTTCTCTCCTTAGTGACACATTCATTATGGAATTACTGTGGTGATTTGAGGAGCAGCAGCTGAGATTGTTATGAGTTCTTCCGGAATTGGTGGGACACAGGCGGAATATAGCATGAGTTTTCTGTCCAGCGACATTTAGTATCTGGAGGAGGCAGATTGATGCTACTTGCTGCTGCTGGCTGTCTCGTTCTGTATGTGTCTGGCACCTTAGGGCAATTGCTTTGGATTAGAGATGGCACTGAGCATGCAAAGGAAAAATGGCACTTTGCTGTGTGGTGAGAGAGCGCCTCACAACAGCCCTTTGAACCAGCTCATTTGTTCTAGTCGCTGGCTGGGAGTCCGGTGACTTTATCTGGTACATGCAGGCATGAAAAAGAAAAAAAAAGAAAGAGCCTACTTATGCTCAAGGTTGTGCAGGTCTGGTCCGTGGGCCAGTTTCTCAATGTGTGAGCTGTGTTATGAACATTTGTTTATCCAGGCAGCTATCTGCTCACCTGCGTGCTCGTGCTGGTAACCAAGAATAATGGGAGCTCTCTGTCAGAGCCCAGACACACAACGGCACAATTGTTTCATTCTTCTGCAGTGTGCTTTATTTTTGTTTTGTTTCTCCAAGTGGCCTACTGCACACTGAGTGGCTTAAGCTGCCATTATCTGTGACTAGCAGCAGTTATTTAGATAAATGAAATCATTGTATTTGCCTTATTGGCAGCATAGTGGGTGGAAAATCTAATGGCCTCGTTTGCTGGAGCATTTTGGCACTCACTTTTAGCTTCATGGGGCCTCTATCATCCATTAGCTTTTACTAGTTAATACTCTCAATATTTACTCTGGTTCTTAAATAACTCTGTTTTACATAAGAATATAAGATAAAGCCAACAGGAGCATTTTAATGTTCTGATTATGTTATTATTTAGGAGAAGAAAAAACAACCCGATGGCTGAATTGTGCACCTTGCAACTTGTAGTTAATTAGCAAAATCCCCTCAGCTGGTGGTTTGGGCTGGTGGCAAAAAAACTTGTGATGGATTGTTGAAGGATGAGAAGGATGATTTTTTCCTACAGAAGAGACAAAAATTACCTGTTCATTGTGTGCCTAATTTCCTTTCTTGAATAAATAGCAGAGGACACAACTGTGATTATACATTTTCCTATATAGATGGACATTTTGACACTAGGAAGGAAGCTTTTTTCCACTTAAGGAATCATATATGGATATTTAGGCGTGTTTCTCTTCCGTATTGACAAAACAACTCAGGTTTAAGAGTTTTCTTATGTGCCTTTCACCTTTTATCTGTGAACCACTAATAATGAAATAGGAAACTTCACACATAATGCAGATGTTGCTTATTTTGCAGATAAAAAACCATTCCCATCTTTTTAATTACTCTTCTATTTGTGCTTTATTTACCTGAAGATGTTTGCATGAATCTGTAACCTCTCCCTTGCAATGCTGTTTGCTACAGGTATGGTCACTTGTAAGCCTGTCAGGAAGGACTGGGTAAGAGGTAACAGGCACTAAGTGGACGTTCCCCAAACTGTTACGGGAAAAAAAATTAAAAATCAATGGATTATGTACATTTTCAGAAATTTTTCCATTTTAAGTACATGTTTAAAAAAATCTTTCTTAGTGCCACCTTTGCTTTTGAAATATTCATATTGCACTGCTGCAGTATGACTGTTTAGGCCTGTGTTTCATTAAATATTCCCATGACAATTTTCCACAGCTTAACCTCAGCCAGATCCCTTTTGGTTTGCTGTGTTCCATGGTTGGCTTCAGATCAGAAATTACATTTTGGAGAGTTAAGAAAATTTAGTTAGCTTTGGATTTCTCCATATGTTTTGAATCAGGAGAGCTGTAAAAATGCAATTTAATGGACGATGCAATAACTGGATTTTAGATCTTTAGAAACAGCAAGGTGGATTTGAACCCAGAATATTTTGTAGTTTTGCATTCGGAAGACATTTGATTTTTACTTGTTCTCTGTAATTAACGGAAATCTGCTGTCATTTTTCATATTGTGAGATGGATCAGCAAATGGGCTGGAGAGGTGTTCCTCTCACTGGATTTTTAGACCTCTGGTCTCATCCAGACCTCTATGCTCAGCTGAGATCAGGCACACTCTGAACAAACCTCCATTTCTGTGCTATTATAAAAGTCTAGTTGACCAGCTCTCACACACCTTGTACATTACAGATGTAAGTTTGGTAGGCAGGCAGATGACTCCTGAGCTGACTTCAGACAAGTGAAGCACTGAAACTTCCTTTGCCTTGCTTTGTCAATGTTCGTGAAGAGAAAACTTTGAATTTTAAATCATATTTAGAAAACTCTTTAGGGAACACTAATAGTATACATATATACAAATGCATGTATATGTGTGTGTGTGTATATAAAAACCCCATATATAACAAAAGTGTGGATCTAGATTTTTTCCAAGCAAAAATTAGGGTTAGGAAGAAATTTTTTGGTTACTGTAAATATGATTACTGTGAAACAAACAGTCCATTTTTATGGTCAACATGCACATTTTGGTTTTGTTGGATATATATGGATTTGTGGTTGTGCCTTCTGAATCCAGATTGGTTCACAGGTTTGATTAAGTGAAATGGGTCTCAATTTTCAGAAATCAGCCACAAAATAATCAGGAAATAAAAAGTGTGCCTGATTTTACCCTTGATTAGATATTTTACCGTTGTGTAGGCAGAGGGAAGAAGCTCCCTGCAATAACCTAGAACAGCAGAGAGAATCAGGTACTTTCAATATTATTAAGTCCCTTGGTATTAATCCTTTAAGCATCCTCCAGCAGATTGGGAAGTTGATCCAACCTTTGCTGTCAGTACCTATCAGCCAACCTTGGACTCAGTAAATGGATGAGCTGAGCAGGGACAGTGTTGCAAACTTACTGTTTATTTGAAGTTCTAGAAGTAAGTGGTGTCTCACTTCAGTTTTACAGTCTTACATTTTTATTGCAGAATCGGGTTTTAAGTGTGTTTTAGAGGTTTTTTTAAAATGCTGTAGCCTTTGCTTTAAAAAGAAAAAATCTCAAAATTATGTGTGGTTTCTTTCACTGTTTCAAAATCTCTTAAAACTTTTTATTTCAAACCAAGACTTTGAACTTTTTGTATGACTTGGAGATGCCCGTACTAGAGGAAATCTGGATCTCTGTTGTTAAAATTTAAAGATCTCTCATGTCATGATCCAATAAATGATTTTGTACCCTACCTAAGCTGCTCTAAAATCCAAGGACAGAATGAGTGAAATACAGCAATGAGAGTTTTGGTAATTGTCCTTGACCTTTTCTGCACCTCCAAAAGAAGTGCTCTTTAACCTTTTTGTGGTAGAAGAGGCTACTGCCTTTTTTCACACCCCAGAGTGTTTGTTGCAGGTTATCAGGAGTTTTGTAGCTCCTCCAGCTCTGATGATACTTTGAGACATATACTGTAAAACAGTAAACCAGGTAAGATGAGGCACAATACAGGAGTGCAGTGCAAAAAATAACTGTCTAGATGTTGAAAGGGCTGTGAATACATACCTATACTATTTTATTGGACTATCCAAGGTGGCTAGAATTGGTTTTTTTCAATAGTGTAGCCAAGATTTCTATCTTCACAAACACGTATTTATTTCTCTAGGCTTGCTTTAGGTTCCATCACATGATAAAGGTATCTGGAGGAAGAGTAAGCACTGAGAAGGTTCCCCAGACCTGATACATATCCCTGTATTATGATTTGAAGGTCGAAGTCTTAATTGATTCTCTACCTGAGGAAGGCAGACCCTTGCTTGTCCTTTCCCATGAAAGTCTCCTAATTGGAAAGCTGGAGGCTAGATTGGCCAGTCTTTTAGGAAAAAGTGAAGGATTGTCTCCACAGCCCCGTGATAAGGGCACTCCCCGGGCAAAGAGAGGACTGAAGATTGATCCATGCTCCCCGTATCAAGTGCAAAACCCAGTGCAATCCTAATTACTGCACTGCTATGACACATTTATCATCACTGTTCCCTGTCCACCGTCTCTGCTTAGTGTTTCACAAGACAAGAAGCAAGCTGAGAATGCCAGCCCTGTCACTGCATTCCTGGTCTAGAGAGGGACAAAGGCATGGTGATGCTTATTTATTTTGTCCATGAATGAAGTGCTCTGCTCCTAGGTTGTTAGGAGAAGAAAAATAGCAGCACAACTTCCACTTCTATTTCTAGCTGTTTTTAAAAGGAAAGTGTAAGTTGCCTGCCCGTGTTAAAAAGGTTCCCAAGTCCTGCAGGTCTATGGATCCTGACTGAATAAAAACAGCTAACACAGATCACACAGAGACACACGAGAAAGATGAAATTTTGAGCACTTTTCTCTTCCACATTTCCTTCCAGGTAGTTTAGATGATCTTTGAATTATACAGAAACTGAGAGCTTAAAATAGGCCTTCTGTAAATTTTGTGGAGGGATGTTGGTGTCGAAAAGCCAAGCATCACCATGTTTTAGTCCTGTGTATTGTTGGACTGCAGTGGCAATGCTGGCATTCTCAGCTTGCTTTTTTGTCTTGTGAATTATTTTAGTAGAGCCAGTGGATAAGAATGAGTAATTATGGAGGTGTCATAGCAGCACCATAATTAGGATTGCATTGAGCTTTGCAGTTAAATTTTATGCCTAATGCTCCCCTGCTGTCCCCCATCAGTGCACCACATTTGAAGTGCAGCTACAATTAAACCATCATAAAACAGAGTACACAACTAGACAAAATGATTAAAAGGAACCTGAATCCATGTGTTCTTAGTCTGGAATGACTTTCTTATGACATTGGTTGTTCTTGCTATAGGTTGTAGATTTCCAAGCTCTTCAGTTTGGTAATTTCTCACTCTGACCCTCTATTAATATTATAGTATGTCACCTTAGGCCCTATTATTTGTCCAATTGCAACATTCACTGTGACAGAATAGAACTATAAATATTCTTGGCTCTGTTTATGCTCGAATAGTTCAACATGCCTCAGATGCCTAGGCACAGTTTGTGAACACAGCTATATAATAATCCATAGGATATAAAGCCAGTTCTCCTTTTGAAATGTACATTGGGGTTTGTTTTCTTTAGCTTGGATATTCACATCAGTGTTGTTTTCCAGGAAGCAGGCAGAACATGAATGAAAAACCTCACTGTGCTGTTGAAGCTCAGAACACCTGCAAAAAACTGCTGGAGTTTGGAATAACCCCGGGGTATTTTTGGCTTGTTCTTGTCTTACATAGCATTTGTTCATTTCTTTTTTCCTGTGGTATTCTGCATAAGGCATGAGGTAGCATCCATCTGGAAGAATACAGCCAAGAGGGAATGAATGGCTTAATTTGGGGGTTTAAAAACTAAATGAAACACCTATGTACCTATCGAATCAAACAAGCTAATTAATGATTCAGGTTTAGGGGTTAGGTTTTCAAGTCTGCTTCAAACACCTACATCCTCTAGCAAAGCATGTAGGGTGCCCCAGAGCAATTATTATGAGGTAGCTCTGTGTGGGTCAGGATCTAAAATCCAGTTCAATATTTGGGAGCTACCTGTGAGAGAGGTGGAAAGGCTTTCTCTGTTGTATTTTTCCCAAGCCTTTAGGACCTGGAATAGAAGATGAAAGAGAAGAGGAGGAAGGGAGGAGCGTGGCAGCTGAGAGCAAGGAGTAGGAGAGGTGACCTGGGAGGTGAGAAGGGAAGGCAAGTTGTGTGGAGATGGTGTGGGAACAGCCAGCACATGGCTGAGTGCAGCCCCAGTCCCCCTGCACGGAACCAGGGCTGGGAAGCAGCACCAGCACCAGGGAACCAGCACGGACCTGGCGCTGCTTGCCAGGAAATCTCAGTGGGAATGACTCCATGTCCTGTACCAGCCTTGATTTTCTGTGAGTCAGGAGTCCCACACAGCCCCTAGCCTTGGATAAAAGGGGGATAACCCATTCAGTAATCCCACTGTTTGGGGCCAGGGGTCATGTGCTGAACTGGCACGGAAGAGCCCCAGTCCCCATGAGGGTGTGCATGCTGGGTGTGTGGAGGTGTCGGAGATCGCCACCTTATTTGATGCAGTGACAATCAGAATCTCTCTGACTTGCCCTTTTCCAGACACATTGCTTTACTGCTGGGATCTCCTTCTGCAAAGTTATTGGGCTCCATGGAGCAGTAACAGAGAGCCTGAGTTATACAGGAATTTGTGTTTGCTCATCTAATGAGACTGACATTTGTGGGCCTGCTACAAATTAATGCAGCATTCTGATGTAGGGCTGAGCAGGGGTCCTAGCAGCAGGTTTTCCTTTCGTTTACAAGTTGTTTTGCTTGTAAAACCATTCAGAGAATCCCTATCAGATAAACCATTCAAACTAAGTGAAGTTCTCATTTATAAAGACCTTACTTCGGGAGGAAGATGGGTTACTGTAATTTTTGCAGGCATGTATCCTGTTCCAGAAAACATTTCATTGCTTGAAAATACTGTTGCTTTTCTTTTCTCTAGAGCCTGCAATGCACTTCAGACAGAGAAATATATTTTATTCTAGGAACATTCGCAATAAACAAAATGTTATTTATTCTATTTTTGTTACACTTTGCACTACAAAAGCATGAATATCTTTTAATAACTCATTAAACTGACAGTCATTACAGAGGATTAATTTAAAAACATTAGTGAAAACACTGTAAACTGCACTGAGACCAAAACGTGTGCTCTCACCAAAGTTTACTAAAGAATGCCATCTAGAGGGCTTTGACAGAGCAGAAAGAACATTTTAATGTTTTCAGGGAAGCATCACTATAGGATCTCTGTAAGTATTTTGTCTTAGCTGTGTGTAATCTTAGTCAAAATTCAGCTTTCTGCATGAAGCCATGGGCAAGCGTGCATGTTTTGACTGCTGACAGGGAATAAGCTGAGGTTAGTTCCATCATTTTTCTGATTTGAAAAAGCAATTTAAAACGGAGTGCAGTTTACAGGTTAGAGTTTTTATCTCCTGTGTATGCAGCAAGACTTTCAGTTTTCATTCACTTCATCTTTTTGATGTAGGACATAAAAAAGACTTTTCAAATGGTGCTGCATAATAAATATTTGCATCATCCTTACAGTAGAGAATAATAGGTAAATGTCCTCTCGTGAATATAGATGAGTGAAACTGCCAAAAACATGAGGAATAGTTTTTCTTTCTGCTGCTGCCTGTGTCTTAACAGGCGGTGAAACAAAACATGATAATTCTGAAAGCAAAGAAACTTTTGCTTGAAAAGAAAAAAAGAAAAAACTGGAGTGGCAATAATAGTGTCCATGAAGTTCATTCAGTAGAAAGGAATCCTGTAACAATTTTACTAGATAATAAAAAAAATATTCCCATCCATTTTTTTTTCTTTCCACCAATTGTTCATCAGTTAAATATGTGGGTTTCTTGTCAAGATGGCAATGGGAATTTCGTTCATGTGACCAGACTGTAGTCATATCACTCCCTTAGAACACGGGGAAATGGGCTTTGGAATGCGTTTGGCTTGATTAGATACAGCAGGAGTGCTAAGTAAACATTAAATTTTGAATTTGATTTGAGTAATGTTGGTGATCCAGGGCTTTCTTATTACAAAGGTGATTCTGAACCTCTTGGTAAGATGGGGAAAATTAATACTGTAGCATGCATCCTACTCTGCCTTCCATAAATATCTGCTGGGTTACCTTTTAAATTGCAGTTTTCTCATCTCACTGTTCTGGGCAAGACTTGACTTTATACCCTGTAGCTCCTGGTGGTTCATTTCTGAGGGCAAAAGGAGGAGAGAGACTGGGAAATGGAAGCAAGTGGCCTCTGGTCTTATTTTGAATGGGCTGAGAACTTAAAACGGGACAAAAGTGTGTGTGTGTGTCAATTTCCTTTTTATGTTTAAAAGACAGGAAGGTACCAATTTGGTCCATTTTCAACTTTATTTTTAGGGTAGAATGAAAGCAAGTAGTCCCATCAGGAACCTCCTCATGTGAACACAGAGAGGTTATGCAGGGACATGTAGAGAGATCTGTCTCGGGCAAATCTGAGCTTTGATTCAAGTTTTAGATGTGACTAATTGTGAACTGGTTTTACCTTTTCCTGAGGAAAAAAGTGGAGCGAAGATTGCTCATGAAAGGATTTTCTTCATTTCCTCTTTTCTTTCTCACTTTGGCTTCACTATAAATGATGTAGTTGAGTGCACCCATTATGGAGAAAGGACCAAATATTGCATTCTGGTAATAAATGTAGACTCGAATCTGTGATGAAAATCTTTGCTGATATAAAGGAAGATTTCTCAGTGTGGCTTTGTAGAGGGAAAAAAAAAAAGCTTTTGCACTTTCTGGAGACTCAGGCAGCAGGGAATAAATTGTGCTGGTTATTTAAGTCCAGATTTTTGTCAGGAGAAAAATCAGTCTGAGACACTAAAGAATAAGGCAGAGAGAAGCTCAAGTCTCCAGCAGGCTCTGTGCATTCACAGCATGGAAGTTGGATTTGGTCCTTCCCAACCGAAGAAAGAAGCCAGTCTGTTTTATTTGTGTTTTAATGCAGCATAAGATTAGATGAGAGTCCATGTGTGTACAGGCTTTCTTTTTCATGGATGATTCTCTAATATTTCCTTCAATTATTATTTCAGCAGATCAGTATTACAAAAGCTGCTGGTCAGAGGCTCCTGAAAGCAGCTGGCACAGAGGTAATTTTGGAGAGACAGGGAGTGATGTTCAGCCTTGGGTGGAATCGTGCTTGTGGATGTGCACATAAAGATCCTGGGAAGGAGCAAAGATGCAATCAGCTCCACAACCTAGATAGCAATATTAACAACTAATTAAAACTTGATTCCCTCCTCCATCTTCCCCTGCACTGTTCCTCACCTACCTTTAAAAATAACCTAAAAACTGGTTATGAATATTAACCTTTCTGCTGCTACAGAGAAACACAACATGCGGTGGTGGATTAATAATTAAAATCAGGAAACTAAGAGCTCCAGCACTCGAGGGAGTCAGCAGCAATAACGTTATTGAAACAGCCAATTTAAGAGTCAGAATTTCTCAAATAATTTAAATGTTAACTTTTAAGATGACCTATAAAAGATCAAACAACATATAAATCATCAGCAACTACACCAACTTTTTGCATAATTGGAAGTTTATAATTGTCCTGTTTTTCTGTCTCTCTGTGTTAGGAGAAACAGCAAAGCCTCAGAAGCTCAGAGATCTTTTTAGAGGGGGCATGCACAAACAAATGAGATTTGAGCACTTCAAGTAATATAAACACTGCAGCCGGAGGAGAAGAGGTGAGGAAAAAAAGATAAGTGATTAGATGCCGAGCTCCGTGCAGCCAGCATTAGGTTTCTGCCTATAATCAGGCCTGCCCTAGTACAAAGGTGGTCTGAATGTCTCTGTATAATAATATAGGCACTGGTATACTTGAACAAAAGCCAAACCTGTGCTGCAGGTTTTGTAAGGACTTCTGGGAATTGCTAGCCTTCCTCTAAAACTGTCGCTTGTTTATTTTTTAACCCAGGCAATTTTTTTTTTTTGTTCCATTCCTTGTTTTGCTCTCATTTTCTTTCTGCCTCTTACTTGTTGAGGAGAATATCTTAGCCTGATCTGCTGGCAATCTCCCATAACAAATAGTTCTCCAAGCCCTTCCTAGCTTTGCCCTTGGATCAAGTACCTAAGGCCCTTTAGACCCCGGGAAATATCTCCTGTGGGATAGGTGTGCATCACAGTGGGTTCTAAACAAAGCCAATTAATCCACACAAAAAGTTGTTTTAACCTTGCTGCGTGGTCCTGTCTTGTACAAAGTAAATGTGAAAATCTGAGCCAAGCTTTTCCTCTCCTCTAGCCCTTAGGCTGCATCCATGACATTTCCTGGTAACAGCTCATACAGCTGTTGTTTCGTTTCTATTTCTTCCTCTTTTCTTTTCTTTTTTTAATTTAGAAATGGAGGTCATTGTCAAAATAACATTTTTTTTCCTCTCTTCAGTCTTCCAGCTGCTGCCTCTTTGAATACCTATTTGCACTGAAGGGTCTCTAGATATGCTTCAGAGGAAGCCTGCCAAAATTTCAGAACCCTGCTGTTTCTCAGTGAGGAGAGACCACTCTCTCAGATACTGATCTCAATAAAAGAGAGTTTTTGTCATTAATAGTGACTAACAACGGGAAAAGCTTTAAATCTCAGGGATCTAAAATGAAATAGATGAGGAGTAAAAAGCTTTCACGCAGTGAATTTTATTCCATGGATGTTAAACAAGGAATTATTGTATCTTCTGCATTATTCTTCTGAATTATTGTATCCTTCTGGTTGCTCAAAGAAACAGGAAACCAGGGGATCTAGTGTTTCACACCAAAGATCTGAAATCTTCATGAATGTTAAAAAAATGAGGTAATGTTTGCTTATTTTTCAGTTGAAAGTTACCTTCTCTGTCATTTCCCCTGTCCAAATGGTCTTGCGCCTGTCACGTTGATTGAAAGTAACTTACCTTTTTCCCACCTGAGGTAAGTTCCTGTTGTCTGAGAAATGAGGGGCAGCACTGTGCAGTGTTTTGTCTGGAGTCTTTCTAATTGGGACTCTGCCTGTGTGCTACAGGTCCTTTTGATTTTCAGCACTCCAGGAGGCAAACTTGATTTAAATCATAACATTGGAAGTAAAATATGTGTGTGGGGGGGGAAAGTAGTTTTTTTACGTAGTTTGGGTTGTGTAAGAATTTATAATAGAAAATAAGACCTTTAAAGTCAGCATTTCTTTTTCCCTCTTCACCTTTTGTGTGCTTAGTCCACTGGTAAAAGTACTAAGGCTCCAATTTCTAGTCTTTCTAATTTGAAGCACATTGCCTTTGCCCACTGCCTTGCCATGTTTGTTTATTCTACATGTTACTGTAGCATCCAGGGGCCAATATTATGATGTAAATCTTGTAATGCTCTTTGCTGTACAGCCAAACAGGAAGACACAATTTTTCCACTTCCCAAAGTCCCTGTCCTTCCCTATGTTTTGGAGGTAACTTAATATGTGTCTTAGAGTATTAAGTGTTCAGCTATGTGCATGTGTCACCTCTCATCCACCCATCTCCTCCTTGACCGGCCATCTTTAACTGTTTGAACTCCTATGGCTACGAGAGTAAAGATCAGCTTTGAGGAAATGTTTAAATCAATAAAAGAGTACAGTGTGAGAAAGAGATAGAAATGTGAATTTTTGAAACTTAATTAATGGTGACTTAAGGGAGTCTTGAATTCTCTCCACTACCTCCATCCTTCTAGGTGCCTCTGATTGCCCTGCCTTCATCTCTCTGCTCTACCTTCTTTTCCTGCCCTGTGTAATTTCTTCTCCCCCTGTTAGTCTGTTATATCCTCATTTGTATACAGTGTGTTTTCCTTCCTTTTCCAGGAGTAGGCCTATTTCTTCCCCTTGAGCACTCTCATTTCCCTCTCCATTGCTCCCCCCACTTGCTTGAGATTTTCAATCATCACTTCATGGCAGTGGTCTCTGAACCTCCTAGTGCTCACATTGCGCTACCTGCCGCGGAAAGAACAACACATTACCTGATTCATTTTAGAAATGATTTTACAGTACGTCAAGATAAAAGGGCTTGGGGATATAAACAAGCTCAGAAATATTTTGAGATCAGGTAGACGTAATTAGAACACAGGCTGTTGATTAGATTGCTTTATTTTGTAACAATGTGAGTTTAATCATGTTGGAAATTGGTTACGGGATTTCTTGTGGTGATTAGATATTTCTATCATGTTTTAGTCTCCTTTAATTACACAAATAAATACCGGTTGTTTACTTTTTCAGCTTACTTTTCTCCTGTCTGTGTGCAGACAGTATCTAGGCCTGCTGCTCAGCAGCCACTCTGAGTATGACCAGATTCCTCATGGCACCTGCTGGGAGAGGAGAGCTCAGTGCTCTTCTGCCATGAGAGGATCACTCATTACCTGCTTCCCAATTCATCCCTCTCCCTGATCAAAGCTCTGTCTCCCTCTGTCCAAAACCCCAGACTCCAAACACAAAGTGACTGTGTTCAGCTGTCCATACAGAAATGCTTTTCTTGAGCAAAACCACGAAAATCAGGATAGCGCCTCGACTCCTGAATTGCTGAGGGTAAGCACAGGGCCCTGCTGCTGTGTGATGCACTGAGCAGGGTCAGAGCTGAGCCTGGATGACTGGGATATCTTCCAGAGCAATGTGCTGGGCTGTAGGGATGGCCCAGGGGTGGTATTGCCATGGCAATGTGATGGCAGTGTTGAGGATCACATTCTGTACAGGGAGTCCAGGGTGCAGCTGCAGATGGAGCTGCAGGTTCCCCTCGGGGTGGGAGCCTGAGACAAGAGGCCATGAACTGCCTCCCCTGGCACAACAAAGGGCACAGGGACCTGTGGCACAGCCAGCTGAGGGACACTGAGAGGCACGGCAGGAGCCCATGGCTCGATGGCTCAGGAGGAAGAACAAGACTTTGATGCTCTTGGACTGTGAGTAGATGAAAGCCCAGGGGTTCCTTTGTGCAGGGTCCCTCCATGGAGACACCAGCTCAGCCTGTTTCTGGGTTACTGCACTGTGCATAAATGGCTTTATGGAATGAGACATCTCAGACTCTGCTTTGGGAAACCTGGGATTGAGCCGGTGAGGAAACCTGGTCTGACTGAGAGTGGGTGTGCAGGGAGTCCAGCAGGGACCCACTGGGTCACTGGAGCCACCCCTGTGAGGGGCCTTGATCCCAGCAGTGACAGTCTGTGACACTGGGAGTGTGGCAGCCAGAGAGTCTTGTGAATGGTCACATGGGGAAGTTTCCTTACCAGCAGGACCTGAGTTTAAAAGGCTGTTCCTGCTGGCCCCAGCTCTTCCATCCCTGGTGATGCTCTCATCCAGTCTCCCATGCACATCCCTTTATTTAAATATATACACATAAATGTGGTGTTAGCTTTGCAAAAATAGGTAAATAACTTACTTAGGGAACAGCAGAAACATCTCAGCATTCTTCCACCCTTTGTCCCGTGAGGCTGCATTCTCACTGAAGTAAAGGTTCCCTACTTCCTTGGCAGTGCTTGTTAGCTCCCTGCCGGGTTCTGTGCTGTCCCTGCTGTGTGTGGCACCACTGGCTCCCGGGGGGGGACAGCAGAGCTGTCAGACCCCTGCCTTTGCTGCCACAGAACAGTGCAGGTGGCAGCAGGAGATGGCCAGGTCAGGCAGATCCAGGCTGCCATTCCCACAGATCAGGTTTTGTACTCTGGACATATCGAGGTCCAGCTGATGAAATGTCAGTGCTCCTCCTAGGCTTCTGCATGGCGTGTGTGAGAGCTCATTTCCTTCAGCATGACAGAGGAAATTTATGGGATCCCAGGAGACCTAATGTACCAAACTGGGCCTGATAATCTCGCAGGAAAACAAATTCATTGTTTCAATTATCCTCCCACATTTTGAGCTTCTTGAATCAGCTTCTCACAGCTACCTGGCCAGATTATTCACACTCTGCCTGGGCTGCCACTCTTATACAGTTTCTATGGCATTTAATGCACCCACAGGCTCAGCAGATAATGATTCTATGGCTTTATTGGTATATTATATAACATATCATAACTATCCTCCCATATTTATTTCCCAATTGCAGATAACTTATTTTTTTCTCCTTCCTAGCTCTACTCTGATGTGTCAAATACAGTCTGCTTCAAAATTTGCAGGTACACATTATCTTGTGGGCAGGCACCACAATTTCCAACATTAATACCTCTAACGTTAAGAAATGGATGACTTAGTATGTGATTCTGCATTATCGAGGCTTAGGAACTATTCTGCATTTATCTGCAAGGTTAAATTCTACAAAGTAAACCTTTAAAAGTGTTGTTAGCAGAAGTTTTGTCCTGCAACAGAAGCCTATTTAACTTCGGGCAATCTCTCTGTGTGCCACCCAGAACTCCAATTAAAGGTGTAGGACATGGCAAAAGGCAGTAGCTTTGTGTGTACATATCCAGACAGCAATATTGTCCTCTTGAGGTAATGTTTCAGGGGAGGGAGAGTGTGACAGGTAAAGGTTTTTGTGTCTCTTTCCCCTCTAGATTGCTTTTCAGAACTTAATTCTAATGTGTACACTGCTGGATGCAACTTCTGATGATAGGAGAAACTGTTCCTGGAAACAGGTCAATATGGTGAGGAATTAAAGGGAAAATATTGAGAAGGAAATAGAAAAATGAATTGTTTGATACCAGGAAAATAATGTTGATGAGAATTCCAGAGAAAGAGATGGCAGTAGAAAGATAAGGAGTGTATTTGAATATGCAAATTTGAAACATATGAAGACTTATAGAACAAAATAGAGGAGATCAGAACAGTAAAATCAAAAATTTGATTAGCTATTTCAAGACATGAATAGAGAACATGGTCCTCATAAGGACAGCTCTGTTACTTTTTCTATTGGAGACTGAATGTTCAGTCCTTCTTCCTCACTTCTTTTGTTTAATTGAAGGTTTTCTGTGGCAATATTGCATTCTTTTCAAACAAACCACCATTTCCTCAGTCATGTATAGATCCAGAAACATCATCAAAACATTCTGTGGCTCATAAGCCTGTCTCCTAATAGTAGAGTTGCCTCTCAGAATGAGTGGTCTTATATTCCTGGAGTGAATTCTCACACGGTCAAACGGGCTTTGTGAACCAAAGAAAGTAACGTGAGGTTCACAACATCTCCAGTTTAATGTGTTTCCCCCTCTCTCCTAGTTCACCCTAGTTTGGAAGAAACCAGTTCAAATCTGATACTGTTAAAACTGTAAAAATTTAACATAAAAAAGGAGAAGCATTTCTCCACAGTGAATACCAAAACATATTTGATAACACCACCTTAATGTAAGTGTGATAAACCAGTTTTTAGCATAGCATTCTAGATTATTTCTTTGCATAATACCTAGCAACTCTTTGGCACAGTAATCCATAAAGGCAAAACAATACATAAAAGATGCAGTACACAGAAGAGATGAACACAGGGCACAGATTTCCTTCTGAGGTCCAAGCTGTGTCATGAGAGGAAGCACATTCAGATACCTTCTGTCCATCCACAAGTCAGGATGCCTCATCTTTGCAGCTTGGAAACTAAGACCTTATCTCTTAATGAGATGAGTAGTGTCTTACCTAGGCCAAGCTCACAGAATACAGAATTTCGGGGTCTCTGGGGTAAATGAGTTTTTATTACCCCATCCATGCTTGGCTTAAAAGCACTGAGAGATGTGTGTTCTCTTGCAGGGAGGTGACAGAATACCATCAGCCCTTTAGGCTTCTCCTCCCTGCAGTCTCTGGTCACAGTCCCACAGTGTTATCCAGGGACAGAGGTTCAACGGGGTGAGTGATGGTTTGTAGCACGAGAGCAGTTCCCACAGGAGAGGTTATTTACACAGCCCATTTGGATGAAGCACAGAGATTGACTCCCCTTCTGAGAGGTGGGTGCACTTTTTGAGCAGGACTTGTGAGGCTCAAGAAGCTCCTGAGCATCGTTCACCATTACTAAACAGTAATGACAATGTTCTGTGGGTCCCCATCACTTTCAGCCCAGCAGTGTCGAAATCCATGACGTGTCCCTGAGACAGAAAATCGGTGTTCTCATTTTAGCCATGCAGATGATGAAGCAGAACGGGGCAATGATGAATCTGTCGCAAGGACAAGCACAGAAGGACTGTGGTGATGGCAGGACCATTAATGGGATTTTTCTGTCGTAATCAAAAGATGGCATTTCCAGCAGACCAAGAACTAGACTCCAGGCTGAGGGTGAATCCGGGGGGAAAGATGTGCAATGATTACACCAATTCCTTCTCCCTTGCCACAGGCTTAATGTTATTTAATGATTGTTTTACAGCAGTGCCCCTGGGCTCTACTGTGCTAGGTTCCTTGCACACAATTAAAAACAGAGATAATCCTTACCCCAAACCATAGGTTATAGACTGCTATGACTTTAAAATAACCAAGATTTTCCTAGAGAGAAAAAAAAAACCTAAACCCTAATCTGACTGACTGTATTCCAGCCAGAACACTGGGGAATTTTCCCAGTGCTTTCACAGGAAAAGGAGATACATTATACTGTGTTTATCATTTACTAATAAGTTACATAACAAATTAAAAGAAAGTATAGTAAAGGTTTTGTCACTATTTCCATCGGTTCATTCAAATCTTCTCTGCAGTGCAAACTGTAAAGAAAAGGTGAGATTGATGTGGTTTTTATTTTACTTTTTTAAACTTTTTTTCAGTTTTACATCTGAGGTAAATGTGCTAAACAGTAAATCCCAACCTGACAGATTTCATCAGGTCTCTGTATAACAAGCATTCTCTTTCAATCTTAAAATGTCACCACTGTATAAACCTTTTCTATGCTCCCTCCTGTTCTCTGAGCCCTTTATAAACCCATTATGATTTTAAAAAGATTTTATTTCTCACAGCTCCTGCATAGAGAAGGGAAAACCAATTGCATCGTTTCCAGTATGTTGTGACCTGAGGTAATTTTCAGAGTGCTTGAATTGAAACTTTTATGAAGGATATGCACCCATTTGGCCCTTAACAAGAAAAAATGTGATCGCATACATTGCTTAAGCTGTTAAAGATAAAAAAATGCCCATAAATATGGTTATGTCACTTTAAATATTTGGAATATACTAAAGAAAGTAAATAACACTACAATTTTCACTGCAGCAGCCGACAGCTGGCTGGCTTTAAATCTTAGTGGAAACAACATTCTGGATGCTCAGAGCCTCCAGTGTTCCATTTCAGCTAAAGGCAGGATTACTCGAGCTGTATTATATCCTCCATCTCATTTTCAGCTCTGTTGCACCAATTATGCAGCCTGGAGGCTTATAGAGGCTTATATTGAGTTTCAGATAGATATAAGAAAGTCATCTATATTCTCTGTGATAAAAATAGTCATTAATTACTGAGGTTTGTAAACTGCTTAGCATCCTTCTTAATGTGGTACATCAGGCACTTTACTGTATTCTATAGCTAATCACCAAAAAAAGTGTGGGGAAAAAGTACTTCGTGAAGAATGTGATCTTTCTTAGTTGGAATTGAATGCTGGAGTTAGGAGGGATGAACAGAAAAGGCACAGCCACTTCAGTATGAATTTGGTTTTCAAGGGCCTCATTGTCTGTGTCTATAAAATCGATTAAACATTGATGCTGGAAGGAGCCCCTTGTGCAGGGTTCACCAATATAATCAAAGCTCTTCCCGAATCTTCACAGTGGTGTGATTGCACATGCATGAAGACAAAGAAGCCTTATCCAAACAGAAAATATATTTTCAAGTGCAGGAGAGTACCAGAGTGAATTCACAAAAGCCCTTAGACTTCTTCAAATGGGCAGGAACAACAGCAAAGACTTGCTAAATTTTCTACCCAGGTAAAATATGCACCAACCACTAAAATGACAAAATGGCTAATTATCAATCTTCTGTTTGTGGGCTTTCATAATGTGAAAGACAACTGATCAATAACAGTTTAAAAAATACATTCAAATCAGTTTTTAAATGTCTGAACTTCATATTCTAAATCTGATAGAATAGACCATTACTAAGGGAGTAACTTCAGCTTTCAGTTTGTTGTTTGCTGTGGTGGTAGGATTTTTTTTGTTGGTTTTCTTTTTAAGAGCAAGAAATTCAGTCTATTAAAGGAAAAATCATTTAACCTGGGTGGGTTTTAGACATTTATTTACCACCTAATTTTTCTTAATTTGAAAAGTCTCCATTTGCATCTTTTCCTTGATTCTCCTGAGATGGATGATTTAATTACAGAAGCAAATGGGTTTAAGTCTTTTATGGCTTCCATTACCTCAGGAGAGAAGTGCCTCTCTCTGCATAACTTATCCACATAAACTTGCCTGTCTAGTTGGGAAACAGCAACTGGAATCAAGATAAAAAGATAATCCTAAAACCTTCATCTGTCTTGCAGCTGAAAAACGACTCTCAGAAGGTGAGTTTTCACAATAGGATCAGCTAAAGTGGATTCTCTGGCAGTCCACTGGACTGACTAAAAGTAGAACCAGACTCTAAAGCAAAGCAGCAGTGAAGACTGATATGTTTAGAGGTATTAACTGAATCACAGCTGAGGTTTCATCTATTCCAGAGCTGCATCAGGCTCCAGCCACAGAGAATCATTAGCAGATCAGCAGCCATTGCTCACTGCAAAGTCCTTCAGGAGAAAAATGATAACAAAATCCAAAAAATTATCTGAGATATAAACTGTGAACAACTGAAATTAGGGATCATTCCTTCTATTACTTTTGTGTCATTAAATATTATGAGTGAATTACCATTTTAGGCTGGACTAATCTTTGTATTTTGCTACACCCCCTAAGAATCCAATTGTGAAACTGTGAACTTAGTTATATTTAGGACTTCAGACAGACAACCACACCTCACAGTTTCCAAAAGAATGTTCCATCATCGACAGAACACAGCCTATTTATTTTTTGACAACTGACTAATTTTAGGAAGAGTTTCAAATATGTAATCTCAGCCTGCTTTTGTAATATTTTCTTCTTACTCTGCTCTTAATATTAATGACAAGACCAAATAGGGTCTTACTGATTTATTTCTGTGTTTGTCCATGTCCCTTTAGATTTGTACCTGTGATGTGGTATGGGATCTTGGTGATGGAGTATCCAAGCACTGCATGTGGCTCTTGAACTTCTGTGAGCAGGTAGAGGTACATGAATTCATCCTGGCAGTTTTGAAGTGTCATAAACAGCAGGGACCTGAAAAGAGAAAAGGTTTTTCAAATTATTTACCATTAATTAGTTTTAGTATAGAGTACACTTAGCATTTTAAAGATGCAAAGAAAATCTTATGCTGGCTGAGAAAGGTATATGCATGAATTGAAATTTTTTATTTTCACCCAGTATGTATTTCCATCTTTTAAATTTCACCCAGTGTTTTTCCTGACCTTCATATCTTCTGCAAACAAGCAATTACTATTCATGGCATTTTCCATCAGATTTGTTTGCTGTTATGTATTGGTTCTAAAATTACAGGTCTCATCCAGTTTTAATTTTTTTCCTTGTCACTGATACTATTACAGATTATGCTATGACTGTGCACCAGAAGTATTTGCAACAACGTGGAAAGGAGAAACAGGCTTCTTAAAAATTCACATCCTTATTTAGTGCTTTCATAATATTTCTCTACTTAGAAAATGGGACAACCTGCAATGCAGATTTCATAGCTTTTAAACACTAATTTACTCTCAATACTTTTTCCCCAATTTGCTGCAACAAGATAATTGTCCTGACTGTGCAATGGTGAATGAAAAAAGATTAGAGTATGTGGCATTCCAGTGTTTTTGACAGCCTGATGTATTGCAGCTTGAAACATACAAGTCTTTTCAGTGTTATTCCCTTGTGCTCATTAAAATTGAGTACAAGCTTTAGGAATCTGACACTACTTTTCTTTCTGTTTTTAAGGAAGAGCAGAAATAAGCCTTTTGCACTGATCCCATTCACATGTTCTTACTTGTAACCGAGGGGCTAATTTCCTCTTTCAGTTTCATTCTCATTTTCAATCTGAGCCTGAAGGAAAATGAGGATGGAGATGGCCGAGTGGCACCTCCAATATCTGTGAAATCGGATGACAGCATTCTGTGCTGACTACAAGTAAGGGCAATACCTGACTCTGCAACTATTATCTCTGTAAGATGGTGGCCAAGGAGAAGGAATTACATGAATTTGTAATGTAAGAGAGGAGAAGACCAAGTCCAATAATTTCTGTTTAATATGACCTTTGAGTGCACTGCAAGTGCAGCCTGAGCTTTCTGTCACCAATTCAGCTGTTATGTGGCTCTCGCCCCTAGTGCAAGACTTCTTTTTTGCAGAAACAGGAGGGCTAGGGAGAGGAGAGCTTTAGAGTCAGTCACCAGGATGCAGTGAAACAGCATTGTTGATGGGGGTTCTGCTAATGGGCTCAGTCCTGTGCAAATGCTCATTTCACAGAAGCTCCTTTCCTCTCTTCATGGAAGTATACCTTGGGTTATGGTAAAATCTGCATCAATTTCTGCCTTACTCCCTATAAATCACCATGGATAACAGAGCAGGGATTGGGTCACACAGCATAAATGTCAGTCCTGGAAAGAAAAGAATATTCCTGTCAAGTGTTTAAACACTGTATGCCCATTTTATTCCTAAATAGGGAAAAATAAGTGATAATAACTCTGCTGTGTGCCTTAGGTTCCCTGGGTTGACAGTTGACACTTGCCTTGTGTCACTCATATACCTTTGTGGCCATAAAGATTTGATTAGGAGTGTGGTAGTTCAGCAGAGCAGAGTGAAAGGTGGGCCAGCATTCCAGCAGATAAATGTCTCAGATAAGTCAATGTGACTTTTGTACTTTGAGTTTAGTATCTATTGTATACCAGCCAAACCAACCTTTTAGATTTAATAGGACAGTCTCTTGACTTTCTGAAAGTTGCAGTTCACCGGGCATTATTCCAAAAAGCATCCATTTCCAGCACTGAAATGACTTTCAGGATCAAACCACTCTTTGCATCTCTGGTTTTCACTAAGATTGCGCCGTATCCATTATCCTGTGAAAACTAAAGACCAAGTAGCAGTGGCTTTTCTCTCTCACTTAATCACCACTGATAACAGCTACGGTTGTAAGGGCAGGGCCCAGTGGCAAATTTTCACATTAAGGAGTACTGTGAGAACTACCTAAGCCTGACATAGGAGATTTTAAGTGCTGTCCCATGAAAAATATAACAAGTTTTCTGTTCACTCTGCCAGCTGAATATTCAGAGGCAAAATTCAGGTGGCTTTTAAAAGGTTATGTCTTCTAATGAAGGTGCAATATTTGGAACCTAGTAAGGGATTATAGAGATCAACAAATTAATGGTAAAACTTTTTCTTTTTGTGAAGTAGACAGAGAATTGCTGTAGCCTACCTGGAAGAGAAATCTTTGTGTTTTCCCCTAAAGGTTGTGGAAGTTAGGCTTTAGGCTCAATATAAAGTTGGGTAAAATAATAGGAATAATAAATCACAAATATCTGGAATTATTTTGAAGGGGAAACAGATGGCTATATTTTTTTGACTTTTATGTTCATCTCTTCACAAATATTTGTAATCATGTGAGTGAAATTTTATTTGTGCAAGAGTTTGAGAAATGAACTTCTAGGTTGTAAGCTGAAACCAGTTTCATAGTATACCAGATCCATTTCAGGTAAAAGTGAAAGTAATAGATTTCTGGGTTTCCAATTAAATTTGTCAGAAGGCTCTTTTCTCTCTCTTCCCTGACTCCCTCTCTCTTCCCTAGGTAGCACTCCAAGTAGGAATGGGTCATGATATTAGAAAAAATTTCTTCACTGAGAAGATGGCCAGGCATTGGAACAGGCTGCCCAGGGAAATGATGGAATCAACATCCCTGGAGGTAGGCGTGACATTTAGGGTCATGGTTTGGTGATGAGTGTGGCAGTCATGAATTAACTGTTTGACTCCATGGTCTCAGAGGTCTTTTCCAACCTAAATGATTCTATGATTCTAAATGACCCAGTTCCTTGCTGTCCCAATGGCCACCATTACCAATCTCCATATACAAATTCAGTACTCCATACAGCAATTCCATATCTCCAGTAATGAGACTTCTGTAATATTTTACTTTATAGAATAACTATAGAAAACTCAGTCTCAAACAGATCTTTAACAGTCCCAACATAAAAATTATTTCCTCTTCAGCATAGGGTGATTGTTGATCTATCTTCATTGGGTTTTTTCTCTTTCTATCAGAAAAACTTCTTCTGACACAATGATCACACTTCTTCCCCATCCATTACACACTTCTGATTGGGATCAGAACTACCTTGGTGGGCTGAGAAGTACATGCTGCTGATAACAATTTGAATCATGTTCCTGAATATCTAAACAAGATCTGGGGGGACCTGTTTTGAGAAATTCTCTCCCTCTTCCTGCACATCCCCCTGCCCTTGCTGTTTTCTGTCACTCCTGTGCAGGTGATATCTGCCAATGAACAAGGAAGGTATATCAAGAGAGAAATCCTTCTCTGAACCAAGGAAATCTGCACTGAAATACACTCTTCCAAAGGTTCAGCAAGGAGATATTATTCTTGTGATGCCTCTAGCACAGCCCCACATCAGCTGAACCAGAAACCTTTGAGGTAGGCTGAATTCCAGGTGACACAGCCACAAAACCTTGCAGTGAGTGCAAGTCTGACCAAAAGGGATTGTAGCTAACTTTCTTAGCCTAATCCAAATCATCTGGCCAGAGATATTTAGAGTTGCTCAGAAAGAAATAGTTTTTAACTATTTTTAATCCTTAACTTTTTAATTCATTAACCTGCCTTCCCTTACTTGCCTTCGCTTCAGTCTGTCTCTTCCAGGAATGTACTTAAATATAATGAAGTGTATCATCAAGAAAGGGAAGAGCTGAAATATATCCCAAGGTGACCTACTACAAACAGCAATATTAATTCTCTAAACACAGTTTTCAAGCATGTCGTAGGCTAAACGCTGCTGACATAAGATCTCCAAATAATTACAGACTGCAGTCACATTGAGAAAAATAAAAGTAACTTTGTGAGCAATTAAGTTATTTATTTGCTCTCCATAGTCTACGTGCAGACAAGTGGCAGCTGCAGATGTCTACTTCACAAGCTACCTAAGAGGTAATGGTTTCCCTCAGAAGCAATGGCAATGCTTTGACTGGTGGTGAACAAAAGGAGTGTGGTCAAATTAACAGTGAAAATGGGTTTCATAAATGTAGCAGTGTTGAAACTATTCCAATATTGGTATTTGGTTAAGTTATTTCCTTTGGTAGTAATCAGATAAATAATTCTAAGAGTAATCAAGTAACTTCAGAGTTCTCCAGAATTCAGAGCTGGATATAATTCCTTCATTCTCTTTTTTGTCTGACTGTTGAGCAAGAGTCACATTCTCTAAAAGGGAAGAAACACGCTAAGAAAAGGTGTAGTAGATGTTGGTTTTCATAGAGCCCTTTAACTTATTAATTTTTATTTAATAATTGTGTGATTCTTAACTTTTTATATTTTATTCAGGCTAAGTATTACTGTTTGAAACTAATAATCAATAAACGCATCTGGAAAACAACAGAGGGGCTGGCAAAATTGATTACAAAGCTAATATTCCCTTAGCCAGCACTGCCTCAATCTAAAAAGCTTTTAACATTTTAGAATCAGACAGCTTTTCTGCTTCCCCAAGAGCCTCTAGCTCTGCATTATAAAACACTGAGCTGTGTTTTCAAATGCTTTTCCAAAAAGAGCAATCAGTTGTTTTCTATTTAACAAAGAAGGGAATAATCCTATTCATTTTTCATCTGAAAACTTTCTGGGAGATTTTGGGGAGTTCCTTGGACGAGGACCCTTCCCCATCTTCATTCTACAAATGCTCCTGACTATTAAGCATGTGGGCTCCCAGACACCTGTGTGTTTCTGCACAAACCCTCAGAAAGCTTTTCCTTGTGCTGGTTTCCAAAGTTTTTAATAGGCCCATAGCTGGCATCCAGCATGTAAGGAGCTTCCATCCCTCATTTTGCCCCTCTGGGGTGTTGCTGACTGCAGCAGAGAGCAGCAGAGCTCACAAGTGCTGAGAGCAGTGGAGTGTCTTAGAGGTTAAGATGCAAACTCTTCACCCAGATAATGAAAATTGCTCTGTTGACAGGGATTACACCTTCAAGTATTGACCTTATGCCATTCAAGTCAGTTTAAGATGCAGTTGTATAAAAGACTGCTTCAAACATAACTCCACATTATCTGTGGAGAGTTTTCTTGGCTGTTAAACAACGATGAGGAGAAGCTTTGTGAAAATATCATAAAGTGTTGCCAATAATTTTATGCATAGTAAGTCCTAGTTGAGCTTGTGGGTTTTTCCATGTTCTGCTCTTTTCTGAGACAGCTTCTCAGCTTGATGGAAAATTATTTATCATTTTGGGCAGGAAATCTGCTCAAGGCTTTTCCAGGACTAATGGTGGTGGGTAGAGTGGGGTGTGTAAATCAAAGATGTATAGGGCAAAATATTATGAGTTTTACTAGCAATTAACGAGAGGAAAGACTAAAATGTTTGCCCAGCAAAATCTTTGGTCTGGGTTTTTTTTCTCCTCATTGTAGACCTGTGAGTTAAGTATGTGGCTCCTAATGAAAGCCTGCTAGGTTTAGACACCCTTAAGTCTTAGCCTTCATTGTATCCCTTGGAATTAGTAAGTGGATGTGTGTAGCAGATGTTCCCAGCACGCTTTGCCTCATTGTAATTCCTACAATACTTGGTTCCTTATCTTTAACCCATTTCTGAAATCGATGGTGTCAAGCCTCTCTGGCTTCACATAATCTAATATGTTTTAAAAAATGATTTTTCTTGCCATCTTATTCTTTCTGCCTCGCTTCTGCATCTTCCATCGACTTTAATTAAGGTTTCCTTGGGCTTGTGACCTTGGTGAGCTTTTAAAAATAAAGTGAACTGACTTGCAAGGTGATTTTTCCCAAACCTTTTTTAACCCTGCTGGAAATTCCCTTTGTGTGATGTTTGAAAATATAGGTTGTTCTTTTGGGATCATCATATGTGCACGGTGTGGCAACAAGGAGAAACCTCAGACATCTAATTACTAAATTATAGTAAATAATTTCATTCCTCTATAATTTCTCGTTTGACTTTTCTAACCCTTCAGGACCTAACTATACACTGTTGTTTTTTAAAAGAGAGATAGAAAAAAATTGTTCTTTCAGACAGGCAGTATCGAAAGAGAACCTTTTAAAAAAAGTAGAGTGCAGAGTAGAAGATGTGTAGAAATGCCTAACACAGATTCTCAGCATGCTTGTTATCTTCCTTACCATTTTGCCCCCAAAAAAGTCCTAGAATAGTTGGGTAGAAGGAGATTACTCTTCTTAATTCCATTTGTGATTACATTTGTCTGGCTTCCATTGGAAGTCTGAATAGTAGCTTTTGTCCTGATTTTCACTGCTATGGAATCTACATATAAATCACTGCACAGTCATATCTGGAAGGCTGGACCCCTAAAGCTGACAGTATAGGTGGTATATCTACAGAGGCTCTTACAAGCAGAATGACTAAATGGGCCTAAAACTTCAAAGGATTTTTTGGTTCGTTAGCTTGCTAGCTCTTTCTTACTTGGAATCATTCTTTTTGCCAGCTTCTGTGCCTTGTGGATGGCAAGGAATGGACAATCCCAGGATTGTACAATCCCACACAGAGCTTTATCTAGCTTTGTAATTACCTGCCTTTGCACAGGCTTCTCTTCCTGTGTTCATGGGAGAGCTCCAGGAGCTGGCAGAGTGTGCATGACCTGCCCAATCCTGGCCCTTTAACAAAAATCACATTGTGCTGGAGCACCTACTGGGGTCAAGAAATGAAGGCAGTATTGGATGTGGCTGCACAGAGCAAACTCACAGCAGGAGGGAGAAAAAACGCTTTTATAGGCACTACATAATGTAGTAAATAACACAGTACAAATCTTAGTAAAGGCTGGAATTTTAGCTTTAGGTCTGGGTAAACACTACAGGGAAGACTACAGTGTGCTTTGACCGAGTGACCAATAGTAACACAACCCCTCATTTATTTTTGCTGGGGATATATTTTGGATTAGCCATTACTTCTTACTTGTAAGCTCCTTTCTTTTGAAAAAAAAAAAAAAAGTCCAATCTCTTCAAAGAAATTATGCTCAGTGTTAGCAAAAACCAAATCTTGAATTAACAGTGACTGACCACTGGTAAATTCAGCAATCCTTGATATGATGCATTTAAAACTCTCCAAATTCCTGGTATTCCTGAAGCCATATTCTAGTATGTTGTAGGTTTCCACTGCAGAAAAAGCCTTTTCATGAGGTTTTGAACAACAGATTTTTTTTTTTTTTCTATTTAGATGACTTAGTGTAGAGCCCAGCAAACTGCACCAGGTACCCACAGCAGTGTTCAGACCTGGAAACAAAATATCAGACCAGCAAAGTGTGACACTTTCCCAGCTCTGCAGCAGTGCTTTTGCAATCCAGGTGTATCCTGTGCTTGGAATGAGCCTGGGTGTCCCTAATGTCCTGCTCTTTCTGGACACAGCCTCACTGAGCAAGAGGGGATTACTCACTGCTGGGAAGTGAGGTACGTGTGCTCCAGTGCTACTAGACTAAGTCATAACCCTGATTTTAAAGAGCATTGATTTAGTCACTCAGGTCAAATTTAATATAAGGTGTTAATGATGTCATAAAATTATTAATATCCACTCCTTGCCATCTATGAAAAGTGGATGTTTCAAACAACTATGACATTCAAGTAACACCATATTTCTTTTTTTCTCTTTTTAGTGTTTTGGAGTCAGTCTGTTGGGTTAAAGAGAAAAGTTAGAAGAAGGATGCCGAAAGCAGAGAGGTTGCAAATTATTTGTCGTGTGCATTTTTCCTCATGAAGCACTTCTTGGTATTTTTGAAAGTATTTGAGTGTTTTTCTGCTCCAATTTAGAAGGTAGGCAATCAGCCTCCACTAGGACTGCAAGCCTTGAGCCTTGTAAGTAGACTTGTATTGAAAGATGTGAGATGATGAAGGAATAAGAGAGCTGCTCCTCAGAAGAGCCTGGGCCTTTGGACAATAGGGATGCTGCTTTTGAGGTGGAATGGGCACAATGTGCTATTCCAGCTGTGTGCTGGGATGAAGTACATCATTTTGCCTGGCATTTCACCTAAACAGAAACTGCTGCTGCCACAGACTCTGTTGCATTCTGTACAGACATTCTGCTCTTAAAAAAAAAGCACCTTTTTCCATATGGCTTGAATTAATTTACTGACACATTTGCAGTTTGGGGGTGTTTGGGGGCGATGGAATTCTCTGCCTAAGCTAAAACGCACAAAGATGCAAACGTTTTCCTAGATTGACTGAGGATGAAGGTAAGCCCTCAAGTTCCTGAGCATAGCTCAATGTTTGATTTAATAAATCTGCTAGATAAGGGTGAGGCTTTTTTTTTGGTCATAATCTGGAATATGTACAACATCAGCAAGAAACTTTCAGACAATTTTATTTTGGTATCTGAAACTCAGCATCTCTTAAAAGACTTAAAATTAAATTACCACTTTTTACAGTCCACTTAGGAGTTTGTATTTAGTTAACTGTTAGGATTCAGTTTCAAATAATTCATTGCTCCCTGTCCTGGTGGTATGAGCTAGTATTCATGCAGGACAGATTTATAAACTTGATTTTGAAGCTGCACTTGCAGGGATATTTTGGAAATTTTCCTTTCACTTACAGGTAAATCCAGACCATTTGATAAGATCTGTGATCCCAGCATCTTAAATTATTTCTATGTTAGTGAGTGTCTGCTCAAAGTGTATTATGGCAGGTCAGATCCATTCTAGGCTTATCTAATGAGATACTTTCAAATTTAAAATGTAGGTTGTTTGTATTGATAAATAGATGCTGGGTTAGAGGTCAATTCCTTGAATATGGGGCTACTTTATCCACCAACATTCTGAATCTGCCCTAAGTGGCTGTTTGATGCTCTGCTCCCTTTGTTTAGAGAGCAAAGCAGCATGAGAGAAAAGGGCCAAAGGTGTCATCTGTGTTGGTCAACCTGCAAGAGCTGTCCTGGTTTAGTGGGATCGTTTTGACAATTGCATACTTGCCCTCCAGGTTTTCCCAGGCTCAAATGTCCATTAAACCAGATATTTGGCATTTTAGCTCTTTAGGGTTGATGTAAACTAGAAGCTCATTATGAGATTTCTAAGCAAAATTGCATAAATGGGGATGAGGATGTTAGGTGATATTGCTCTCAAATTTTTAGACTTCTGAAATGGAAATGGTTTGTTTTTTCAGGTATGAATAATGATCATGACACAAAAGTAAGGGTGATATGTTTTTGCCTTTATCATATCTTCTGACAAAATAACTGGAATTTCCAATACATGTAACTTTTCATGTTAATGAAATGGTGAAATTCCTTGTAGTTTCAGATATGAACAGAGCCATTTTTTCTTGGCATACTGATTATTCCTTAGATCAAAATTTTATCTTGCGTTCACTTTTATTTCAAATGTGCTCATAAACGTTTTCCTGACTGAAACACTGCTGCAATTCAGTGCATACACACTGCATTTGAAATAGTCCCAGCGGAACCTGGTGACAAATCTTCCCGTGTGGAGGACAGTCGCCCATGTGGGAACAGATAGTTAGGAATTAAACTGAAAGTCATTCAGAACTAATACGTTACAGGTCAACTTCAAAGAGGATTTCTGCTCATGTTTTATTGTTTTCTCACTTTACTCCAGGTCATTGACTGTATATGACTGATGTTTCTGCAAGCTTTGAGAAATCCATTGGTGTTGCATTGGATTCATCATCCTTCCTGACAGAAAAATTGATAAATAGGATGTGCTTCATAATTAATTCTTATCCTTGCTGTACAGACCATATACACGAAAGGAATAGCCCTGTGATTGTGAATAAACTCATGGCAGAGCATGCATTCAAAATGATATCTGCATATGAAGAACACCTGAAAATTTGCTTTCATAGTCTGTCTGATCAATATCAGTGACTGAGGAAAAAGAGATTCTGTGTCTAGACATGCAAAGATGCAGATCAGTTACGCTACAATAATTTTTAAGGCAAGGTACACAGCCTCTTGACAGATGGAAATTCATTCTTTAGAGCTTCCTGTTTTCCTCCCTGACTCTTGAGTTGTCATGATAAACTTGGCACAGTTTTGCTGCTTGGAAGAAAGTTAGCTCTGTGACAGAGGAGCATGTGTGTTGTATGAGTATGTACACATGCCTTAAATCATTATTGTATAACACACCCTCAGGCACTGCTGCATCTACTTGCAGAAGAGATGGATTGCTGAGCTTTTTGAATTTGAATAAATCATCTCTGACCAAAACATAGGAGAAGCTCCCAACTGCTGGAACATCCTCTGATATGCGTTTCTAAACCTCTCCTGGGTAACAGGTTGAAAGTGTTGAGAACAGCCAAGTAAGAAGCCCAAGAAGAGATGCAAAGCAAAGAGAGATGGTATCAAGGGAGAGAAGAAGTGGTGAGCTGAAGCGCTGCTAATCACGGAGGGCCAGGATTGCTCCAGCTGTGATAACCAAGCCCAACACCTGCAGCTTGTTCTGCCAGCTGTGGCTATTTGATTTGTATTCAGATGGTGACCAGAAGGCCTCAACAATGATGAGTTCAGTTACAGCAGGTGTTGGACAGTGCATGAAGACTCAGGCCATTTTGGAACAACCTACAAGCTAAAAAAACCAGTTAAGTCATCCCATTTTATCACAATCATTAGGAAGTAAGTGGCCAAACAAGATTTATGGGTCTTTGTCAGCCTGATTATAAAGGTCAGCTATTGTTTATTAGAGTAATCTGATATATTTAAAAGATAAAAGGGGAATAAAAATATTTCAATGTTCCAAAAAGAGAACAGTGTAGGAAAAATCCAAGTCCTAGAAGTAGAAATGTAATGATATTCCAATCACCCTTGCCGACGGGGCAGAGGAGTTCTAGGAGGAATAGTAATACAGAGAATCAGATTTGTCTTGCAGACTTCAAATAGTACCAATGAGAAAAATTTTAAAGTCTAAAAAATTACTTGAACCTTCTTAGATTTCTCCCTGACTGCCCTTTATATGCTCACAGGCATCTTCTTTTTAGCAGAAATATGGATGCTATCACTTTCCCAAGCGGAAAATTTGTTCACATGAAAAAATTAATATGAGTAATCTAAAAATGGAGAACAGAGAAAGGAGAGCTTGTAATGATTCAAGGCAACATGTGTAGCCTTCATATTGAAAATGCTTACATGTGTTTAAATTTATTTTGCTTTCCTTTGCTTTCCAGCCTTGCTGATTACAAGAGTTTCTCTTTTATGAGTTTCTATCTTCCTTATGTTAATATAAATCAGCAATTGTAAAAAGCAAAATGTTATGGTTTTATTTTTCTGAAAGCAACGTTTCCTACCTTTATCTCTTGTTGGAAAAAAAACCTGACTCAAATACAACTTGTAATTAAGGGCAAAGATTGTTGCTTTAAACAATCTTTGTGCAAATTTATCTTGTCAATATTAGGGAAAGTCAAGCAGCTATGGCAAAAAAACCCACAAGTTGCTTATGGCATAAAATTCTTCTTTCTAGCAGTGTATTAAATTAGATGTCTCTGCTGCTGTCTTTGCTCTTTTAAGTAACACCACAATTATGTTAGTCAGTGTGTGAATATCCCTGACTTTCCAACTCTAGCTGTAGTGGCAGCTCCGATCAGCTAAATTTGTATTGTCCCATTTCATTTATGCTCAGTAGGGAATATGAATCACTCTCTCATAAAAGCCAATGTGGAAAAGTAAGAATTTGGACCAGTGAATTTCTGAGAGTGGGTGCTTACTTCAAGGGAGTTGTATGCAGCCCTGTCCAAAAGATGCAGCCCTGTTTTCAGAGCTGAAGATGAGTTATCTTAGGGAAAAAAGAATTCCTTGTTCACATGTGTTGTCTTGGGTGGGATTTTTTCTGAATGGAAGCAGGTGTATTGGTTCAGGAAATATTCTCTTTTCAGAGACCTGAAGGAAAACCTGGCTGTCAAAATTCATTTGGAATGTGAGACAGGCAGTCCTCTCATCTAAGAGGGAATTGGAGAGGCACTGACTGATGGCATCTGAGCACTGCCTAACACTTTTGAGGGATGACCATTCCAGATCTGTCCTTCAACAATGCTTTTTTGCTCTGGTTCCAATTGCACTTGTTTAAAAGAGAGAGAGGGGGAAAAAAGACAAAACAAATGGCCCACAACAGGTTTCTAGTTGATAGCATGGATTCAGGAGAGCTTGTTAGAGTGAACAGATATTACTTTCCAATACCTCCACAATAAAATTTTGCTGTCAGCAGGAATCCATATTTTTAGAGAAAAATAAACCAAGATTGTTTAGCCAGATGTATTACAATAGACCTTGGAGTGTGACTGGGGAAGATCACAGAGCTAGTAAAGAAATAAATCTTTAGGTTAAATGTATTTATTGCCAATTGATATAATTCAGGTTTTTATGTACTGGATCATCTTCAATTTAATGGCTAACCAAAAAAGAAAAAGAAAGCACTTGAAAAGGGATAATACAAAAAAAATAAAATGAGGGAGAAAAGGGAGGGAAAGATGATTAAAAATCTGTGCTAATAAGCTGAGCTCTGCTTTGCTAGAGGCATGTTTAGCATTGGAGAATAACCAGAATGTACGAATGAGATTAAAACTTTGCAGTAATAGTGGGGTTGTGCAGTCAATGTGCATTTCCAGGACTGCAGAAAAATTAAAATTATGATCACTTCTTAAGGAGGTTTGTTTTAAACTGACTGATACAGCTACAGGTTTTCTAGTAGATATTAATCCAAAGATAAAATTAACCTAAGTTGTCAGATGTTTTAAGATTTGGACATTTTATATATACCTATAATGAGTTATTATATAAATCATCTACCACAGTAGATGGCCAGAACTGCCTTTTTTTTTTGCTTTTTTTTCTTTCCTTTAGGATAATATAAATGTAAATACCTCCTATTTAAGTGCAAGAACTTCTTGCCTTTCTAAAACTCTGGCAACTTTGAATCATCAGAGGGCATCAAGGCAGGTAGTTCTAAACTAAGTCTCTCACTTCAGCCACGTGTTGAAGATTTATTTGAATGCTGTCTCCTCTCTCTTTCCTGAAGGGCTCTAAACCTGCATGAAAAATAGCAGACTAGAAAACTTGAAGGATTATTGGTAAAATGTGATGGTAGTGTGGATTCCTGTAACTATGCCTTGGGTTAATAAAGGACAAATGGGTGAGTTACAGACACTGTGCATTGTTTTTTCTGTCTTAAGGATAGTGTGAACACTTACTGATTCCAAAAACATATTATGAGGCTGTATTTTACAGGAATTCTACATTGCCTTTTACAGGAATATAACTAAGCCTTATCTATTAACCTTGTATTGCCTAAAAGTTAGATGTTGATTAGAAGTCAATACCGACAGACCATTTCATTGAAGGAATTTTTGATATCATTTGGTAAAATGCTGAGGTTTTCTATTAATATATTGTAGGTTCCAAAGTAATAAGATTCTTACAGGACTGTAAATTACTTATTGCCCATTCTGCTTCCTACATGTAGGTTCTAGCAGTTCATGATGAGCAGCAGAAAATTTCCATTAAAAGAGTCCTCTTGGATTTTGTACACACAATATATGGAAACAAAAGACATTCTTGTAGTTTAATGATGCTGTGTGGGAGAAATCATGGATGAAATAGTTGGTATTTTTATTTGGGTTTGCTTTTAAAAGAGGGACAGTCTGCAGCTGACTTAATGGTGCCAACCTGGTAGTGAGTTACATTGGACACTTTCAGGTGTATCTGCCAGCTGAGAGCAGATAACCCTTCTGCACTGGCCTGGGAGAGGAACCAGTTTCAGCAGCATTGTGCCACAGATGCTGCCACAAATAAAGTTAAAGGTCCTAGCAACTATGGTGTTCCTCTTAACTGTCCTGAAAATTATACTGGAAATGATGATCCTCATCATGGAAGTGATTAGTCTGCATTCTAAGGGTCTGCACCTGCTTTTACTGGGTTCAGCAGAAGCTGTGAAAGGGACTAAGTCAGTGCTAGCCGTGTATTTGCTGTTTAACAGAGCGAGCACACTTTTATCCACCCCCTCCTCCTTTCTTTTTTTTTTAACAGCAATTAATTTCAGCAATTACTCTTCCTCCTTTCTGGTTTATTGCCTGGATACCACTGAGGCCAGTGTTGTGATTGTAGTATCAATTTTACTGGAGGTTTACTGCCCAGCTCCCTCAAACCCTACTAATTGCTAACACGGGTGGTACTAGGGGAACAGGAATGATATAGGAGGTACAAGGCAGGGGGAAAGTTTAAGGCCAGAGCTGCTGAAATGAGTGTTTGTGCAGCCCTCTGAGGATGCCCGTTCCCAGCAAGCAGAACTGACTCACAAGTAAGCTACAAATGTGCACCCTCTGTCTAAGCTGAGCATCCTTGGTATTCCTGTGACAGCAGCAGCCATGCTCCCGCTCAGCCCACACTGGGAGAGGATCAGCTGGGATCTGGAAGCTTCACAAGTGCACGAATTCAGGGCTGGCCCTGCCATAAGCTGGATGAGAGATGCTGCATTTCAATTTGGAATGAACTCCACGCCGCTGTGGCTTCCAGACTAGAGCTGGCTTGTTTCTTGGTTTGGAGGACAAGCCACTGGAATGAGTATCAGTGGGGAAATGTGTTCTGCTGGCTGATCTCCCTGGGAAGAGCCAAGTGGGGGTAACCTCATGCAGTGTGCAAAGATACAAAGCCATTAAAAAACTCAGTGGTGTCTTTAACAAAAAGGATCAGAAAAAATATTTTTCTTTTGTCCTTTGTCATATAATCCAGTATGTTGTAATGGAGAGAATATTTACTTACTGCTCTTGTATGAAGTAAAAAAGGCTATACTTGTTTTTATTCAATTATTAATTAGTTTTTTATTTACAAATACCTGGGACAGTCAAGTGATAGAAAAATGTTTCTCGTAATGGTTGGAGAACCATCTTAAAGTTTTCCTTCTGGGCAGTATGCAATGTGGAGAAAAGTCTAGGTATGCCAGTATTTTCACATTGTTCAAAAGGTTTTTAAGGTCAGAATGGATTATTCTGATAAGATATGACCTCCTGTCTGCAGCATGTGCCACAAAACTTAACCTTTCAGAGGAGTTTCATTTTTGTTCTTGCTGCCTTTAGCTCACCTTGCCTAGCCTACTGTGAATATTAAAGATTTTACAGTCTTCAAGGAAGATATGCTGGATTTTAGTAACCATACCCATCAAATCAAATGGGTAAATTTTCTGGGTCTAATATGATATTTTCAGGGGAATCAATCACCACAGTATTTTTCTTTTCTTTAGGTTGTGTATGTGCACATACTTCCCAATCATCCGGAGTGATTAAACACTTACTAGGAATGGCTGACCTTCTCATAGACCTTTCTGACCTAATTACTGCAGTGGATGAATTCACCTTTCTGAAGATTTTTTCTTTTTGCTCAGCTCAGGTTTTTCAGTTGAGGCCCCTGTGGGGCTCTAAAGACACCCATCGTGGGCCTTACGGTACACAAAGTGCACAACCAAAAATTGTTCTTTTCACATCAGAAGGGAGGATATGTAGCAAAGGTTGTGCAGTCATCATCACCAGCTCCCACTTCTCCTGGGAGACATTCCCAGTCTCCTCAAAAACTGAAACAATAAACAAACAAGAAAACAAAAAATACACAACCCAAAGCAGGTAATACTTATTTTACAGACATGATAGTGATGGTGTACTGACTAGATGAAGGATTGCACTTTAGATCTTCTTACTCTGCTAGTTTCTAAAAGCACCTCTATACTACTAGGGTTTTTTTTTCATAATGTTCCTTATATTTTAGAGCTTTCTGTGCCAAAACGTTTGGAGGAGGGTCTGAGAAGAAATGTTGCATTAAGTCAGGTTAGGTAGAAGGAGATGCTTCTCACTAGTTTATTAATCTTTTAATCTCTAATGTTTTCAGTGTGGGAAAGAGCTACAATTTGGGCAAGCTTTTTTTTCCTATTCATTTTTGTTTCAGGGACCTGTCAGTAATGAGACATGATATAAGTGAGAAGTGGAACAAGCACCCTCAGCCAAAAGCTATGGCGTAGACACAAGTAGCTGAGTTACCTCCTGGCCGAGCCCAATTCTGCTGACGCCTGAGAAAAAGTGCCAAGATTATGGGGCTGGCATTGACAGCATTAGCATGGGCTGACAGCTTTTATATCCATTGGGTCCTACAGCAGAGATGACCCAGTTAAGGGGAGTGGCCCAGCTGAGCAGTGCTCACCCTTCCCAGGCCTGGGTGAGGAAAACAAGCAGATCCCCCTGACTAATCACGTTAGTGCTGCTGACAGCCTCCGCCGCGCCTCGAGGATTTTGCAGCTCTGTTGCTGTGCCAGTGGGGTGGTGTGTGGGTGATAGTTTGTGCATCAGGCTCTCCTCTGGCTTGTCGAGAGCATGGTGGATTACTCCCTTTCGTGTTTTGGCTGCACTTGCTGAGAACTTCTCCAGCAGCTAAAGCTGCTATTTTTAAGCAGCCACAAGAAACTGATTTATCTGTCAGTGCAGGGGAATGTGCTTTGCAAAGCAGTAAGCTACATATCTGGGTCACACACTGTATGGAGTGAGGCAGCTGTGTGCAGCTCAGTCAGGATTTAGACAGCTATCAAATGTTGGGTTTGGGGGAGAAGAAAAAAGAATCCTCAAACAGCAAGGAAGCAGTCTTCTTTGGGATAAGAATCACCATATGCTAAGCTGCTTTCTTGCCACCAGCTGGACAGCTGTACTTTAAACTGTCTAGAGGAATGAAGTAAACTGGCGTCTTTATTCCTCAATTTTTAAAGGAAAAGGAGAAGCACTTTTTAATTGGTTGGTCTTTGTTTCGGACATCAATAACAGGAACAGGTACCCATAAGCCCCCCTCTTAAGCCATCTTAGCCTACTTGTACTATTACTGCAATTTTAAAAACATTGAGGGTTGTGTGAAGATGTATTTTCATTATAAAAGCAGCCTAGCCCAGCATTCTTTAGAATAAGAGAGAGGCAGAAAATCAGTGTGTACCTCTCCTGTGGGAGTCTGAGACAGTCCTTGGCCAACTTCACTGGAAAATGAATTCCCTAACCATTGGCTACACGAACTCATGAAGGGATGCGTTGTGTCCCTTTGCTTCCATGAGGCTCCCACCTCAAAAGCAAGTCCACGTGCAATACAAAACAGAAACAGCAGGATCTCATGAATTCACCTATCAGGATATTGCAAGAGTGTGGCAATAATCGTATCATTGACACAGGCAGAGCCCAATTATCCATCTGAAGACACAAGGACAAGACAGGGAACACCAAAGTCCAGAAGAGGATGAAGTTCCATCATTGTGTAATCCTTGCCTAGCCTGGCCTGGCCTGGTGGATCCCAGGCACCACACAGCCGGGAGGAATTTGTGGCTTGTGACAGCAGCTCTCCAATGGGTGAGTAGAAACAGAACAGAACACGGCACGAGAAAAAGTACAACTGCTGCCTTAAGAAAAAATTAACGTGTTCTGGGATTGTTGAGTTCTATTTTCATCCTATTTTTCTTCCTAATTTTCTTTAGTACAGCGTATTATTGTAGGTTTTTAGCTTGTGTAGTATCCTAATACAAAATCTTTAAAGACAAAGTTACATCAATTAGATCATGTCTACAAAGATCATGATCATAATCTTTTTCCCCTTTAACATTTTTTAATTAAACTACCTGATTGGCTTGGAGAGGAGTGATTTGGAAAAGGTAGGAGTTTCATTTATTGTTTCTTATGAGCTCATCAGACTGGATTGATGCTAACTGGTTATGTAAAAAACCCCAACAACAAAAAAAACAAAAAACAAACCATGCAAACCCATGAGAGGTCCTGCATGATTATTTTCACAAACTTGTTTTAATTCTTTTCTCTTCTGATAGTGAAATGGCAGTGAACTAAATTTAGCAGCTGCAAACTCAAAACTGTACTTCCTATATTCAATAGGAATAGCAATATCTGTCTTTTGAAAATTGCTTTTTCCTTTCTTCCTCCTTCCATTTCTTCCCCTCTCTTCTGGTCCCTGGTGGATGTAGCCACCTTTTAGCTGTTGAGAGCACTAACATGGCACCGTGGTGTCGAGCCTGTAGGTTCTGAAGAGGCTCAGTAGGTATCACTCTGTTCCCCCAAATACACTCACATTCTCTATTTTAATATAGCTTTGTACTGAAGTGTTTGCCTGAACTGAAGCTCCCTTTTTTCCAAGACCTGGCTTTCTGAATATAGTCTAAAGCTCATTAACAGTATTTAATTCTGCAGGGGGTTGTAATCTAGTCAAGGGCAAAACAGATTAAGTCAAATTGATATCTACCTCAGTGTCATGGTTTAACCCTGGCTGGCAAATAAGCACCACACAGGAAGTAGGGAGAAGGAGGAGAATCAGAAAAAAAGATAAACCCCATGGGTTCAGACTAAAACAGTCTGATAATTGAAAAACATTGATAATAATAATAATAGTAATAATAGTAATAAAGAAGAAGAAAAAGGACATAGCAAAAAGGGAGAGAGGAATAAAGCCCAAGAAATACAAGTGATGCACAATGCAACTGCTCACCACCTGCTGACTGATGTCCAGCCCATCCCAAGCAGTGACAACCCCTTCCAGCCAACTCCCACAGTTTATATGCTAGGTGTGCTGTTCTGTGGTGTGGAACAGTTCAGGTCAGCTGTCCTGGCCATGCTCCCTCCCAGCTTCTTGTGCCCCTCCTCACAGGCAGAGCATGAGACACCAAACAGTCCTTGACTTAGGGCAAACACTGCTCAGCAACAACCAAAACACCAGTGTGTTTTCAGCATCATTCTCATGCTGAATCCAAAACTCAGCACTGCACCATCTACCAGGGAGAAAATTAACTCTATCTCATCCAAAATGGGCACTCACATTATACAAAAGTGGATCTAGTGAGATGCCTTTTGCATTCTGGTAAGTTTTCCAAGGTCAAATATACATAAGTGTACAGGTACAATTTAAACCTTGTTTGGCCACTCCAAATTCACCACTGTAGTACCAGTTGTGCGATCATTTAAATGAGTGGCAAGATATGCTCACTGGATTCAGGAGACAGTATCTCATTTGCATGTTTTTTTGAGCAGCAGCTGATGTTACAGGGTTTGGGTAGTTCCATTTCTGGGTTTAGTGTGTCAGGGGAATTACGGTTGTAATAAAATGGTTTAGAATCATCCTTATCCGTCACATAATACTTGAAACACTGTATGTAGCCTGTTTGCATTTTGGCACTTTGATTGTACTGAATGTGGGGAAGGAGAGATCATGACATAAGAATAATTCGTAAAGAAGAATTTTTTCTTTTTTTTTTTTCTAGTGGAGATGTAGGACCAGTGCTACAATGATTATAAAAAGAGATAATTTAACATAATAACAAATGCAGGTAACAAAGCTTCAGGTTGGAAAATCTTCGGATTCTTAGGCTTTTTTCATCATGCAGCGCTTCAAATAAACTCTGATCATAACCCAGCCAGATGTCCTCGTGATGTTCAGTAAGGGAAGGATTCGTGCCCCATTTTTCTGAGAGTTAAACTTTATACCCCTGACAGAGTGCAGGTCTGCAAAATAGCTCAGGCATCCTTAAAGGGATTCAAGCACACCTCATTTTCATAACCTCTTACATTCGCCTCAGTAAAACTCTGTGCTGCAGTCAGCATGTGGAACAGCTTGCAAGGAAAACTTCATCTCTTTCCAGTGCCTTTATGCATAAATGTAAAAATCTCCATCTGGTAGAATGCACTGATACTTGCTGGCCAGTTCTGTTGCTGAGAATTTAAAATCTATAGCCAAGGTTAACCAGTACATTTTAAATATTATATTCAGAGTTTGAAGATCATACAATGTAAAATACTGTTTAACTGAGGTACTTATTGCATTCGGACTTTTTGTGGGGTAGAAACTGAAAATCTTTGCTGAACATGTATTCAACTGGTCCTTTTTATAAAGGTTGATAAATTCTCAGGGAATAACATCAATCTGGAGTGAGCTCTTAAATCTTGCTTGGGGAGCATAGCATAAAACATTCCCTTTGGTCATGGCCACAGTTTTTATTTAAATAATAATATGATGTCTAGTCTGGAGAGCTGTAATGGCTTTAAGCAGATATCAGAAGGCTTCTGCACTATTCCAGCAAAATTAGTTATTGAGCATGAATAATACATATTTAGGAAGGGATTGCAGGGTAGAGGACCCACTTGAGTTGAGTGTTTTTATGACAGAATTGATATAAGCTACCGTAACTTTAGCTCAGTGTTCACTGATGTAATTACATGACTTAGGAAACCTTGGGAAGTGATGTTGAACTTGTAATTTTCATTCAGATTTCTGCCTTTTTTTGGTCATATGCAAACAGACTTCAGGTTGAAATAGTACTCATATATTGAGTGACCACAGACTATTTTATTATATATAGTCCTGTATACATTTATAGATTATGGGCAGATAGGGTTAGAAAACCAGAATAGTTTGAAAGTCCAGAGTAGTAGTCCCTCAAATAGCGCCATGGGAAAAAGATCATTATATGTGTCTGTGTCTAGTTTCAAATTGCATGTAAGATTTATCTTTTTAGCAATGCATGATTCCTTCACTCAAAATCATGTTGTCCTGGAATCATGCAAAATAGAAGGAAGGCTTGGCCAAAGCCTTAGAGATCATGTTGTAAAAAAATGTGTATTTCATGTTTTCTTGTTTATTCCACTATACAAAATATGCTTTAGGTATCAGGTGTGGAATATGACCACAACAACAAAGAAGCCCCTGTCATTAGCAAAAAAGAAAACAAACTGTATACTAGCTCCAGGAAAAAAAATCTCACTTTCAGGTTAAAGCCAGACCACAAAGGAAGGAGGCTTCACATGCAGTTAACATTCTTGTGTGGAATTATCAAATGTAAACATTTTCCTCAGTACGTTTAGCCAAAATACCTGTTCCTGAAATTGCTCTCAGACATAGGGCACCTTGTAATTATTGCACTATGGTCCAGTAAAGGAAAACTTCATAGAAAGAGTGGTATGTGAGTTTTACTTCTAAAAATTATGGAGTTATTTGAGCTAAGAGATTCTAAATACAAGTAAAAAACATCGTGTTGTTTGCCAGCTCTCCAAAACAAGAATTTACAGAACAATATGGATTCACAGAACTGCTCAAGTGGCACAAGTTAAAATGTGTTTATGTTCTGGAAGGAGCTTTTCAGATGCCTGCCCTGAAGTCTCTGCTTCAAATCCCATTGACAGGCGTGGCAATAGGTTTGCAGAAAGCCTTGGTGACTGACCTTCACAGAGGCTACTGGGGACCCTGCCACCCCAGGAGGGACTTCACCTCTCTGGAGATCAGATTATTTCAGCACATGAGACCTTTGCTATCAGTGAAAGGAGAAGTTGTTTCCTTCTGGCGAGTTCTCATGGACTTGGAATATTCCCTGCCAGCTAGTGGTTTTATCTGCAGGCCCAAGGCAGAGCATTAGGAAGGCTCTGGAACTGGTCTGTGAGGTCCTTCTGTGCCCCTCTGTAGGGCCTGGCTTAAAGCTGCTGTAGCTCCCAGCCTTTCCAGAAAGCTACCAGTGGTGGAGGACCTGGCAGTGAGGGTGTGAAGACTTTGAAGAAGGAGGTTTCATCTTTGGTTTAGGTGGAGGGAAGCCAAGCTCCTGTTTGATGCCCTAGCACTCCTGGATCTGCCTGAGAACCAGACTGTGCTGCCATTCACATCCCAAATTAGAAATAGGCTTTTGTCCCAGAGACCTCATAACTGTGAGAAGCATTAGCTGAAGGTCTTTCTCTTGGAGAAGCCGGTCTGAGGCTGGGAGTGATTTAGGGAAATGATTTCTGACTAGTTGGTGATATACCTAACTCTGTGTTAAAATTTTACACCCTACAAGTCGGCAGCCTGCCTAATACAGAAATATATTTTAAGTGACTAATCATATTTATCTTCAAGGGCAATTTTACTACAACAATTCTAGAAAGTTGGTAGTTGAAAATGTAGGCAGAGGTTTTTCTCAAAGCAGTGCTGAGTAATTACAGTCTTCCTGGTGCTCATATATTGCACTGACTTAATTTTATTACCCAATGCATATTTCCTTCTTCCAATTAACTTCAATAATTCCCATGCTTGAACCTTAGAGAAGGGTTTCGGAGTTGTAGAGATGGCATTATGTGGCCTGTCCTCTAGGTTTGTAAGATATATTTCTTTCAGGGTGCAAGGAAAATAAATGGAATAATACATTCTGTAGGTTGTTGAGGAGTAGAAATACCTCCAGGTATGTATTGACTTCAGATTACATCCAATCAGAGAGACTTAATTCAAAAGGATTCTTTTTGATACAGACAGACACAACGTTACTCATTTCAAATGCCTGCCTATTTGCAGAATCTTTACTTATGCTCAGATTTGAGGCTGACAAAAATCAAAAATAAACATGTGGTTTGGAGAGATATGTAATTGGGCATTCCAGTTCTGGGCAATTCTTTTATACCAAAGAATTTTCTTTTTGGAGAAGTATTATTAAAGGCTTCACGTCATTTGGGGCACCCAGAAGTGGAAAAAATCAATACTGGACCAATGAGATTAATGTCATAAACGATTGTGTTCTTGTGGATTATTTTGTTACTCTGCAGCCTTGCAGGTGACTGGGAAATGTCTTCATCAGTGCTTGGGCCCAAGAAGGTGTTTTGCCTTCATTTCGGTGTAGTAATTACTGGTGCCGTGGGGTGGACCTACTGCACATGTGCTTCCCCTGCTGTACTCAGTGGAGCTGTTCTCAATCTGTCATAATGAAGGGGAGGACAAGGACCAGGGTGACAGAAGGAAGTGGCTGTAGCCACTGTGTTTGCCATCTTATCAGGGTGGTGGTGGGTACAAGGAATGGATGGTGATGAATAGAAGAATTGATTGTAGTATCATGTTGTTTGCTGTGATTTGAGGGATGTTTTGCTGCCTCAATAGCACAGACTATTTTCATTCAAATTTAGCAAAAATTCTCTAAGTTTAAAGGCCTACACAAACTTACTTGCAATCTGAACTTGTGTTTGAATGTTAATTTCCTCTCAAATCTGCATATACTAGGGCATGCTTGCATGTTCACATTCAGTTTATTAATTCTGCCACCTATTTTCTGTGATGTAGAATCATGGAAGAGCAGGGATGAACATGTGCTCATAAACATTACCTTTTGCCGCGTGTCACCCCATGTGCTACCATAAGACAACATCCTTGTTAGCAACAGGAGATGCAGACCGAGTTGCTCTCTGCACTGTATGGTATTTTAACTGTGTAATTACTCCAGTAGTTAACAATGTGAACTGCAGTGTGATTTGTGGCTGCATTCCTGCAAGTATCTCTCAGTAAATCAAAGTAGATGTGCCAGGGCTGTTACTCAAGTTCCATCGCAAATATTTGCAGGAGTACATCAAGCCCACTGAATTATAGCTGCTAAATTGCTGGGAACGTACCCATGAAAACAAATCCTGTTTGTGTAAGAAAGAAAGCACAATCATTCTTTAAACACTGTGATAAATCTTACAGCTCTGAAAAGTTTGAAAGGCATTTGCATTTGGACGAGGTATTGAAATGCATCTTAATAGACTTAAATGTTCAGTGTTGCTAATAAAGAACAGCAGAATGCAATCATTTTATGGGCCTGCTCAGGTGGGTTCTGTGGAATTGAGGTTTGGTTCTGCAGTTGGATCTTGCTCATTGCCAAAACTCTCATTTCTTTGTGGCAGCAAATCATGCAACAGGCTTGCAGACAAATATAGCACCAGAGCTATTATCCCATGGAAATAAACAAGAGCCGTTTGTTTAGTCAGCAAATGTATACTTAATAAAGAATACAGATTACTACAACATTTTTGGAACTGCTGTTAGCTTGATTGGTAAAATGGTCTCTTTAAAGAAATTCACTGAACTCAGGAACAATAAAATATAATAGAATCAGTATCCCCAGGGGTTTGCATGATGCTGTATAATTGTGAGAAATTAGTCTTACCAAAGCAATCCTACCCAAAGGTAGAGTTCTATGCAGCCTCTCTTTTAAGACATAGTTAACATTTGAAAATGTGGAATTTTCTTCACTTCCTTTAAAACTTATTTTGAAAGAAGAGGATTATTTCATGTACAGTTTTGCAGGCTTAAAATGCAATCCATTCCTGTTAGAAGCTATGCCATAATAAAGTCTGAATGCTATTTCAGAATTAATACTCAGTATTCTTTTGTGTCAGGGAACACGGATGTCCCAGGTGAAAACTTCTTTCCTTCTGAAGAAAAGTAATTCATTTTTCTCTATCCCTTCTTCCTCTTGTCATAAAAATAATTTTCATTTGTCGATGAGGAAATGTTTATTCTGTCTCAGGACCAGTGAAGAATAAGAATACGTTCATACCTTAAAGAACATCTTTTTTTATACCACCCATCTACATTTTTATTACTCAATATGTGCACTGCAGTGACTAGACACTGTACACCCAGGGAAGGGGAATGAAGTTGTCAAAAATTCCCTTTGTTCTTACTAGAGGGGTCTCTATATGGAAAGTCAGTTTTTTCCATCTTTTACAAGTTGTTGCTACTGATAGATGCTTTACAAGTTATTGATTTTGATAAGGTACTTATTTTTTAGACTTTCACTATACGGGAGCTGTTTAGTGGGTGATCAGTTCTGCACAAGTTTTGTAATGTTTGACTGTGTGTTTTCCTAATTAACAGGTAATAAATTATAATTATAAATGCAAATATAAATATAATAAAAAATAACCCGAAATAGACTGTCCTATAAGCTATCATCCAATTGCCACTTTGTTTCCTGAGTTATATGAAGTCCAAAGAAATGGATTGAAAAGGACTCCACCCTCTCTTATAACAAACAACAGCAATCACCCAGGCGATCTCCTTTGGCAGCACCCCTCTGTCTTTCAGAAGTATTGGGGGGATTCTCATGGGAGCCCCAAGAAGTGGTAAGCTTTGCCTGTTATTTGTGAATATGTGCTTTCTAGGGAAACCTATCATATATTATAGAGGAGAGTAAGAGAGTAAACCCAGTACCTGTCATTCTTCTGCCAGAGCCTGTTTAAAATGCCCAGAACCTCAAGAAAAAGCAAGAAATCTGACAGTGCTCCCTTGAAAGCGTGACCTCGGTTTATGGAGACTTTTTTCTTATTGCAAGCACCTCTTGGCTGCCTTGCCTGTCTTTGGAGCCGCCAACCTCCTCCACTGCAGAGCTTCCTTACTGTGCCCTGCGCCCAGGTGGCGAGGCCCACAGCCATGGATAGCTTCAAGCCCAGGGGAGCGTCCTCTGCAAATCCCTGCACTGCACAGCAAATAGCATCCAGCTCCTCCACAGGCTGAAAGGTCTTTTGAGGTCTCAGGTTTCAGCCACCTGAGTTCTCCTTTTTGAAGCGAGCACTTTTGATGCTCTGAACATCAGTCCCCAAAGAGCAGCATTTTGAACTGGAGAATCAATGATGTTACTGAGGTGGATTATTTGAAGAAAGTTCTGTTGTTGCTGTGTAACCTTAGTTCAGTGACAGACTCCGTATGATGGGGTAGTTCTGATTCATTTGCTGTCTTTTTTTGTTTTATTGTGTTTTGCTAACCTGTCCTTTGCTTCTGACACTAACTTGTATGATCTTTCAGTTAGATATCTTGTGTGATTACAGAGACATTTGATTAATTACATTTGATTACATATTGCACTTGATAGTGCTTCTCTGTGATTTTCAAATGCAAGCAGTACAATAGAATACATGCCCAGGTACTTCAGCTTAGAGCCAAACTGAAATAAGGAAACAAAGCTGGTCTGTGAGTTGTAGTCCTTTGACAACACAAGGACTTTGTGTGCCATATATTGTTTTAAGTATAAAGCATGCCTAAAAGTTCCTTATATTACTTTAAGACGAAGACAGCTGGGTATGAAGGTGGCAGACAAAGCAATATAGATAATGTAAGCTTGAACACATAAGAATTGCAGCGGAAATCAGCAACCTTGGAATGTATAGCAGTCAGGTCTTTTAACTCAAGAAATAACATGGAAAAATAACAGCAGAATTATTCTGTGACATTCACACTCAAAAATAACAGCAGAAAAAAGTAGAGTGCTTTGAAATTCACCACCTATAACAGGAGCCTTTTTAAAAGTGGAATCACCTTTTCCTCCTCTTATTAAATAGTAAACGCTACTAGTCAAGGAAGCAGATGCATTTGAAATGTAAAGAAATTCAAGAAGTCACTTTACAGCCACAGTTACAGAGGAATTCTGTTTTGAATAACAAAAAAGAAGTTTCCTCTTTCCCTGGGATCACACATTATAATTGGCTTTCAGCTGGTCTCAGAGCCACAGGGTAGCCCAATCTCTGGGGCAATGCATTCATGACACGGCTTTGGTTCGAATTCTGAATTGGGTTCTTGTGGTGTGAGGAATATTCTGAATATTTACACATGCTTTTTCTTTTCTTTTCTTAGGACACCATTGTCCTGGAATGTGCTGTTTCTGGATTGACATAATTGTTCTGTAGGAGCCATTTGAGTCTCTCAAGTAAATACAAAACTGTTAAAAGGTGTATTGTGTGAGTTCCCCTTACCTGACTAACATTCATTTTCATAACTATTAAAATCTGTTGTGTACCTCTGTCATTAAAAACTTACTCAAAGCTCATCTGTAAGCTAAGAGATTGTGACAGCTTCTTTATCTTTTTGAGCAGTCCTAGGGTAACATGTTCATGAATTTCTACAAACCTTGGAATCCATGGGTTATTCATTGATCATGAATATGTGCTAAGACTGCAAGTTGAAAACCCCCTTGAGCATTTTATTGGAGATGCTACTGCATTTCCAGCCTCACTTTGAGACAAAATAACATCTCAATAATTTTTTTTTTTTCTTGAACACCCAGCACAGAGCATTTCAAGAAAGGTCCGTGAAGGTTCCTTCATCACCATTGTGTTAGAAAAGTAATTTCTCTCTCTTTCCTTTTTTGAGGGTTGTGTGTTTCCTTAGGGAAGCTGTCCCAAGGAAGTGCAGGGTGGAGTGTCCTTTCTGGGCAGCTGAGAGAGCCACAGCAGCTGGTTGGAAAAGGGAGAAGGTGCCAGGATGGATGCAGGGATTGTCTCCCTCAGGACAGGGAGAGAAACCATCACAGGGACTCACAGGGGTGCTCAAGTATTTTCACAGGGTGGAGCTGATTGTGCAGAACTTTCATTTTTAGCAATTAGTTGTTCATTTAGATTCATTTCTTTCACTGCATTTGTGGATAACAACAGTATTTGTTGACTCACGGGCAAATCCAACACAAAAGAAAGCAAAACATATCAAATTTCTAATAGCTCTATTTGATGTTTATTCCCTTTGTACAGTTTAGAGATTTTGCTGTTGATTTCAGGGGTGGTGGATGGGGGAGAGGGAAGCAAAGATGTGGGATCTTTAGAAAACTCTTCAGGCACAGGAATCTTTTTCTTCCAAGTTTTCACTTGTACTACCATACCAGGACATGAAAGGAATACATCTCCCCTCTCTCGCTGTAATTTGAACTTGAATTTGATCTTCCTAAGGAAGGAAGATCAAACATCTTCTATCCAGGCACAAATAAAGAAAGGAAGTGGAGCAAATAATGCTGTTTGACATTGTCAGAAGCAACATGTAACCTACTGCCGAGCGTGTTGCAGACCTACCTGTGTCAATATCCAGAGAGTTTGTCTGTTATAGTCCCATCTAGAGACCTCAATCCTTCATTTCAGACAGTAGCAGCTGAAATGTTCAGCTTTAGAGAGAGAGCTGTAGTCTGGCAGCCCTGACCCCAGTCTGTACGTGGGGGATTAAATGTGCTCGTCAGGCTGCAGACTCTGCAGAGAGGGACTTGGGCAGAGCTCCAGCCCCTCCTCCAGGCGGTGTGAGAGTGGGAACAGCAGCAAACAGAGGGAGGAGGTGTCAGCAGGGGCTCACGCCAGAGCCCAGGGGCTGTTTGATACAGCACACATGGCTGGCTGCAGGTCGACCCAGGCTGCCTCTCCTTGTTCTCCACACTTGGTTAGGGATGATCCTGCTGTTCCTGGGTGGGATGGATGGCTCTCATCTCTCATCATCAAAAGGCTCTGGAGCTTTTACAGAGCTAGTGATCACAAATAATTACCTGCATTAGCACGGAGAATAACCTGGTGAGGACAGCCACAGTGCAGCAAAGCTAAGCACCAAGTGAACCAGGAATTGAAGAGCATATATTAGAGATTTTATTTGACAGGCTAATGCACCATAAAGTTTTGCTGGTCTTTGAGAGAGAGAGGTTCAGAGATGCTCTTGGAGAGGAAAACTAGTCTCTGCTGGAGTCTGGTAGCTCCTCATTACAATTTCCTCACAGGACAAACAGAGAGGATGTTGCAGGAAAAGCATGCAAGATTTTTTTAATAAAATACCTTTTTTTTTTTCCTTTCCTTTGGAAAAATCTTACAGTAATACAAATTGAAGGGTTTATCCATTTTCATTAGGGTTTGGTTTTATTTATTTTATTTTTCTTAAAGAACTATCTTCCAAGCCTAAATGTTGTGCTCTATTAGCAATTTATTTCTAGTTAAAAAGACAAAAAAATCCCCAAAGCCAAACCTAAATAAACTTGAAATTCCCGGAGATTATGTGTTAGAGAAAAAGTATTTTCTCTGACCAAGTCTAGTGAAATAACTGTTCTGGAGAAAGAAAACTGCAGTCCCACTCTGCCCTTACCATCATACAGCTGTTGCTGTAGCTGTGCACTGGGCATGCCTGGCACCATAAGTTTAGCAGGTTTTATTATCTTTCCCTCAGGCAGGTATGAACATTGCATGCTTGTACTTTGCACATTGTTTGAGCCTGGAAATCAATAAGAAAGTTCAGACAACGCAGTAGTCTTATTTCCTCATGTTTTGAAACAAAATCCCTCTGTAATTCCTGAAACATCTTCAAATGATTTCTCCTGTCCTGTTTACCTTCCAAGGGCCATAATATACCATTGATTATTTTTTTCTTTTTCCTTTATTTTTTTTCCCTTTTAAAAGTAGAGTTTCCTGCTCAAATCAATGGGGAGTTTGTTTCAAAATCAATAGGGCATTATGGCCCTGAAACTTAAGACAATGTTGACTCCTTAATCATATCAGAAAATGTGATTACGATGCCACAAACAAACCACTAATCCAGAGACACAGGCACAGCTGCTATATTAGGAACAACCATCTTTACCAGAGCATAGCTCCATTTAAATTCAGTGGGAGCTTTGCCTGAGAAAGAGCAATAGAATCAAGGAAGAAATGGGAAGCAATGTCATCAGATTTGTCAATCAAACACTTGTTGCTGAGCTGTGATAACTTGCCAAGAGCAGGTTGGTGTTTTATTACACAGGCAACTGATTTTGTGGTTCGAAGCTCTTCTGGATCTTGGGGACTGGGGAAGAAACAAATGCAGATGTTCAAAACATCAAAGTGCGTGTTCCCAAATCAACAGGCTAAACTGGTGAAACAATTCCAACCCTCTCTCAAAAGACCTTTTGAACCTTCCAAAAGCTGACTGGACTTTGTAGAGCAGGGATTTACAGAATTTCTGTTGTGAAATGGAACCAAGTGGAATTACAACTTGCTTCCGGTTACTCCAAAACTCCTCGTAGAGGGTTGCACTTGGAATGTTTTGCATCTAACATTTTTTATCAACTTTATTTTTTTGTCCTTTTGAGATCTACACCTCTGATTGTTGACATTGTGTGTGAGTCTCCCCTTTGTTTTTAATACAACTTGGTGCCCCCTCAGGGGACAGAAGCTACAAGGACCCTGGGTAGGAATTTTGGTTCACCAGTCCCATGTTAGGATTCATTTTTCACAATTCAAATTTTGCATATGCATATTTTTGGCAACTGAGTAGCAATAAAGCTCTAAATGATAGATTTTTAAGCAGTATGGCAAGGAGTGGTTTGGCTATATTTAAATAAAAATGTAGAAACTGAAGACTATGTTTCCCATTTAAAATGCTGCAATAAATTCATCTACAGTATTAAAGATACTTATGAGGAATTTACTCTCAAGGGAAAATGTAGGCAGAAACTGTGTGTGTATGGTTGCTCTTAAAGAGGTGGTGTTTCTGGTGTCTCCTGTATCTAGGCTGAAGATTAGAAAGCTGGTCACGTAATGAGCTTGGCTTTTGTTTCTCCTCTGGAGCATTTTACTTCATCCCTAAAAGCGACTTTAAAGAGTTATCACGTTTTTCAAAGGCTGAAGGAAGAATTGGGATCCAGATTATTAGTTCAGCTTGTGAGTCAAGAATGATTAATTTTCTAAAATCTGCTTATATTACTTTGCCAGTGAATACTGAGCAAGGCTTTTGTTTATCTTCCACACGTGGTCACTACTGCAAACAAACAAGTTTAATTTGCTTTGTAAGCTTATTACCAGAGGCTCAGTGGAGAACAAGAGCTGAAAAGAACCTCTCGCCTCTGTGGTTTTATTAAGAACTGTTTTCTCCAGAGAACTTTCAGCCTGTCAGATTAGAAATGCAAAGAGACCTTTTACTGTAACAGTCTCACACTTATCCCCTTAGTAAAGTTTGCTTTTGTGATAATTACATTTTACCATCTACAGCTGTTTACTGAATGAACAGCTTTTCTCTGCTGCTTCCAGCCCTGACACTTTTCCTCTGATAATTTGTGGTTACAATGAAATATTTAGAAATACGTGTTTGCCTTCTCTTTGCTGTCTTCCTCGTTTTGCTTAGATAGCAGATGAGTTTGGTTGTGGTTCTGGTGATTATGGGCCACAGGACTTGTTTAGGATTTATGCCTGAAGTAACATAGCATTAATACAGTTTTTTGCATGGAGAGGGAGAGTGCAGGCTCATCTTTTCTCCCTGTTAATAGAAGAGGAGCCATTCTGTGTTAAGGAGGGAGCTCCCAGCTGTCAGGATGCCCTGAAGAGGAAGAACCTGAAGACAACATCCCCTCCAACACAAACAGTTTTTTTACAGGAAGTATTTCACGGATGCATGGTATCTCCCTACAAAAATGTTGCTTTTTTTCCAACTTTGTAGCAAATAATGAGCCTCTGCTTGCATGTAAAACTATTATTATGTATCCAACCATGATGCTTGTTTATACTGATAATTTTGAACAAAAATATCCAAACTATTTCCTATGCATCACTGCTCTTTGAACAAAGAAGCACATAAAATTTGAATAGGTCATAGAATATTTTCAGTTGGAAGGGACCCATCAGGACCATCAAGTCCAACTCCTTCCTCTGTGCAGGACACCCCAAGAATCACATATTGGTCAAGGTAAACAGACACCTATATATAAAATACAAACAAATATTTTCTCTTTTTAATTCAATATGTCTTTATTTAATGTTAAACTGGGTTTATTTAGGTTTTTTTGCATTCCAGCTGATTCCAACTCTTATTTTGGTATGACTGCTTTACATCGAAAAATGTGTATCATAAAAAACCTTGATGTAAACCCACTCTCACTTATAAATCAGGATGAGTAGCATTTCAAATATATGAGTGTGAATTAAACCCCTGCTCTAAGCTTCTGATTTTTGTGAATACTTGTGAATGTCACCAGAATTTTTGCTCTCTGTCGCTTGATTATTTCTGATCAGTTCTGAAAGAAGCTACCCAGAAAGAACTGACAGAGGACAGATTTAAAGAAAAAACACAAGGGTCTTGGATGATTAAAAACAAAGCTGGGATCTGAAACTCTTGAAATATATGTTTTCCTACCTGCACTTCAAAGGCAAACTTCCAGCTTCCTAGAAACCTGGGCCATCAGCAATACATAGTATTGAGTGAAATCTAAAATGGTTGCTCTATTGTGATTTGGGACTTTGATATTTCTGGAAATGCAAGTCACCATCTTGGGCAAAAAATTTCAGATTGCATTAGAAATCTGTATACTGAATAAATTTGAGTGTGACGTTAAAAAAATTAATCAGGAAGTATCACAGTAGAGGCTGAGGTCTTTTAACGTTCAACCTTAAGAAAGTCCTAGCTATCTTAAGAATAGGGGAAAATATTTTTCTTTGTGGTGACATGTCTAATTGCTAATGCTCTTGTCACCCGTGGTACAGCCTCTGTTAGAAAGAGCATTAATAATTCAACAGTGCTGGTAGTCAGACAAGACACATTTCTTCATTGCAGTCCCTCATATTCCCTTTCTGTCCCTGTTTTCCCAAAGATCTCAGTATAAATTTACTAGGAAGGGTGAATCAACCTTCCTGAACTCCCTAAAATGGTTTCCAAGCCCAGGAGCGTTTGTACTTTGCTATCCCGGAGAGGTAGGAGCTCACATAAGGAGAACAAAGCCGCTCTGACTGTGGCATCTGAAGTAAAGCCTGCAGACGTGACTACAAGGTTGATAGTCTAAAAGACAGATTTTCCATTTTCACAAGCTTATCAAGCAATTCTACCATTTTCCATGCTGAGTCTCAGTGTAGACTAATGTGTCCATTTCCCCCAGTCTCAAAAAAGTCACAAATCCTCTTGTTGAAGGTGGAAGGTCTGTGCTTGAATCCAGGTGAGTGTAAAGAGGGAGTCAGGGATCTTAGCAAGCCAGTAGGCACACACTTTTTCTTTCTCTTTGAAATACAAATTATCTGTCTACATGTAAGTGTTACCAGTTTAAGCCCCCAAATTGTGACACTTTCTGGACTGAAACAAGAAATATTGTGTTTCTTATGGCTACTTGCAGATTGAGACCACTGCATCAAGCAAGAACATACCTGCAAGTCTACATTGAAATCACATTAACAATGCACTGAACAAGAAAACTGGGGAATTCAGAGACAAAGCAGTCCCTAATCCCCTCCCCATCTGTAAGATTCTCAGCTGTCACAAAACAGGAATCCAGGCACAGCAGCGCTGCTTAAACGCCGCTGTTAGAGGCTGACAGCAGAGTATCTGTAAGCACAGGCAGTGTGGAGCAATTTTCTTGCTTTTTAAAAAAGCATTTGAACATTTTGCACTTGCTTGGATAGTGCTGAACTTCAGTTCACCTATGAAAATAAAAATTCTGAACTATTTTAAACGAGCAACTGGTATTTTTATACTGATAAATACCGCAGTCCTGTAACTTAGTGCCGATAACCTCCACCCTAAAAGAGCTTACAGTCTAAACAGACAAAATGAATAAAAGGTAAGAAATGCATTGTTATTCTTCCCATTTTAGAGAAGGGGAAGCCAAAGCACTGCAAGGTTAAGTGGCTTGTCTCTGGTCACATAGGGAGCTCGTGGCAGGGATGTGAATTAAATGCCTCCTCTTGTAAGAACGGCGCTGTCTCCTTAGGAAATATGAATAGCAGAAAGGAGAGAAGCTGCCTAGCAGAAATTTACTGGATGGTACTTGAATAACGTGGCAGGTAGGACTGGAGCTGAAATAATGAACTGATAGCTGCTAGTGGACAAAAATCTACTATAAGGGTGAAGAATGTAAGAAACTTGGTAATTGGTTCTCCCTTTCTAAACCCTTTTCCTGATGGCAACAAAATGCATGTATTTGCTCTGTCAGTCCCTCCACCCCTCCTCTTGTGACCAATGCTCACATGAAGGGCAGCATTTCTGAGAACACCTCATTCCCTTCCCCTACTGACACAGGCAGTTCAAGTTGAGCTCCTGATTGTCTTCACTTTAGCCAAGTAAAATTCACAGCTTGACATGGAGGCTCATACTTGGTAGGCTTGGGTTGTGTTATTTCAGAGATTTTAAGCAAAGGAAGAAGGCCTAATTTCGACAATTGTCAAAGCTGTTGTGAAAATGTTTCTTTGCCTGCACATTTGTTGTCAGTCTGTTGTTCATGCGAAGAGAAAGAAACAAGAGGAAGAAAAGAGCCCAAGAGAAGCTGGTATTTGTTCAGAAAAGTGGACGGACAGGGATAGCTTGAAAAACAAGCTTTTCCTTATGAATGAAATGCTAAGAAATGAGGAGCTTGTTAATTCAGTGCTTTATTTTTTTACCTGCTCTAACTAAACTAAGAAAATAATTCAATAGACAATCAGATATGAAATTGCTCTTCCACTTCTAGTGGTCTGAAAAGAAGGAAAAAAATGGATATAGCAGGTGTCTTCAAGAAGCAATCTGCATGTCAAAAGAAGCATTATTCAAATTGTTTGATAAACAAACATCAACTTAAATTCCTGGATCTAGTGTGGGTGACCCAAGCTTTTCCTCATCTCCTGTGTGGGAACAGGAACTCAGGACACATTTCTCTGCTCTGACACATGCTGGCTGCCTGTTCTTTATTGTACCACTTGTTAAGCAGAGAAGCACAATCACTCAGAGATGGGGGAAATGTTATCCTGTCTCATAGTAAAAGATCAACTCAGACTTTTCTCTAGTTTTTTCTGTAAGCTGCTCTTTGTTCCTTAAATGTCCTGAATTTCACTGCTTGTTTTCAACTCCCTGCAGGAAAGTTTTTTCAAGACTGTGAGTGAAGGTCAGTAGGATTGCACCGGTGCTCTCGGTGCTACAACTGGAAATAGCTGCTTCTGACTGCACTTCACCTACCACTTCTGTCAGTGAAACAAAAACCCTCCTAATATTTAACTGTTGGGATCTTCCACTTTTCAAATTGTATGAGAATAACACAAAACCTCCCTTTCTGTACAAACAACTTCCTGGCAGCACTTCTCAATACTTTTTCGAGTGCTCACTTGTTTTGTTTGTTTGAACCTGGGCCACAAAATATGTTTTGAAAACTGATTTGTCGGAAATGCTTCCTGTGTTTTATATAGTTAACTTTGGGTGGCATAGCCTGCATCTTTAAGTTGGATGACCTCTTCAGGTCCATGTCTGAGCAAAAGAATCAGCCCAGTTTTTATGTTATGTCAGCTGCCTAACAAGGGGCAGCTGGATGTTCCTGGTAAAAAGATCACACTGCTCTTTCCTCCAGTTTTGTTTCTGGCTGTCCACTTCTGAAAAACATTTGAAAAGTTTAAAGAAAGCCATATTATTGCCCACTGCAGGTGAAATTCATTGGCATGTACTTTGTGATGATCTGTGATCAAAAGGCTGAACTGACTGTTGTTTAATGTGCTTATGAGCATGCACACCTGAGTGAGGAAGGTTGGCTTTCATGAGCTGCTGGCATGATATGCTGAGTAGAGAGGAGCTGCAAGAGAGATTTTTTTTTTTTTTCCCCATTCCTCTCCTGTTTTTCCCTACTCTCTACAGATTTTCTGCTGGCCAGAATTTGCATCTGAGACGTGCGTGTTCAGATTTTTGCTCTGAAGTGGGTGGGGGAAAAAAAGGTTTAGATCCTGGATCTAAAGTCTGCAGTGAGCTCTGGTCACTGATCATCCTGGACATGACACATTTCTCTACAGAATTCTTGTTCAATGTTTTTCATTAGCAACTGTTCTGTTAGAAACTAACAACTCAAAGCAAAGGTAAGAAACTCTTCCTCCACATCCCAGGCAGCTCTGCTCTGAGCAGTCTTTGGAAATGGTAAGGAAAAGGATGATCTGACAGCTTGTGATGGACAAGGCAAGAAACAAAATAATGCAAGGACTCTAAATTGACTGTCCCATTTAAGTTCTGTATGTTTTGCTTTTCAATAATTGTGCCTGACACTGAAACGCTCCCAACGTTTCTGCTAAAATTCAAGGAAATGCTTTTCTTGTCTTAATTAATCTTATACTTTTAAATATCCCCATCAGATAGGTAGTTTATCCAAGTGAAACTAAACTAAATAGAGACACCAATTCATGTGGTTTGTTTTTCCTTGGTTTTGTTGCTTGAAATCTAGCCCAAAGAGGAAGTAATTAAGCCTTCCTCCAGTAATGTACAGGGCCTTTTGTGAAGTAATGCAAGTAACTTTATTTTAGCTGCAGCTACTTTCTACTTCTTATTGTACAGGGCCTTTTGTGAAATAATGCAAGTGACTTTATTTTAGCTGCAGCTACTTTCTACTTCTTGCTTTTTACAGCTGATGGAATAAATCTCAGCCTCCATCTACAGGAGCAGTTCTAGCTGGCTCTGATAATGCAAGCAGATCTACTCAGAATGCTCTTTCCAGTTGTTGGGGATTTTGATGAATTTCTGGGCATCTTGTAAGCTTCAGTGAAGATATAAGAGGGGTTAAGTTTGACCTCTTCTTTTCCCATTGTCATCTTCTGTGTGTAGGGTTCACATGCTCACTTTGATACAACATCCAAAAAATTTGCAACTCAGGACACCTAAAATCTGAATCTTCATTTTGATATATTGAAAATATGGATGTATATTTTAAATTGGGTGTTTCGTTGTTACATTTTACCAATTAGGAATGTTTTTGCAGTCCAACTGGTGAAATTAATGTAACTTTGACAGTTTACTAATTACTGTCATGACTTAAGTCTTACCCAAGAAGTTTGTTTTGCTCATGAGAGTAATGTTACTGAGATCCTCAGTACTCAGTTTTTCTGTCTTTGAGACTGATCAGAAAACGCAGGACGTTTTACAATCTGGGCCTCCAGGAAATAGATTTTTGTAGCATTGGGGAATTTTATGGACATCAGTCTTACCTGTTTGCATAACCCTTTTTCATTCAATTGTGATTGTACTTTGTGCAATTTAATTTCTGATGTAATGATTATCAGCTCACTGACTCAGACATTTGTCTCACCTCAGGACACTCTCATCATTATTTGAAGGGATAATATTAGGGTTCTCCCAGTTATGTAATTTTTCTATTAGATTTAGACTTGCCTTTTTAATCTCTTTTCCTCAGCAACCTCATCTTTTTTATGAACAAACAATATTGTCAGAGACTCAGGAAATCATACCTTAATGCCTTTGTGAAATGCTCTTGGATGATGGCAGAAATGATATAAGAAAGACCTCAAATTGGCATCAGTATTTGATAAGAAAGAACTAAATATATGAAAATAAGTCCTAGTCCTGCATCCTTGTAATCCAACAGGACCTGGCACTTAGCCTGCTTCCTGAGGGACAAAAGAGGCAGCAAAAGCTAAAATGGATAGATCAGGGTTTGGGGATTTCCTTCTTAAGGATATTGTATAAATTTGAGATGAGAGATAAATACAGTGCTTCTACCTTCAAGCTGACTTTAACTGTGATTTTAATGCAGGTAAAAATAGATAGAAATTATGGAATCAAGCAGCAACGGGATTTGGGGAATTGTAGATATGTTGTATCTCTGTGCAGGACAGTGGAAGGTCATTTTCAATTCAGATTCCCTTCTACAACTTTTCATCTCTTTCTGTAAGTATTTGGTAACTTGTGGGTTAAATTCTCTATTTCCAGAGAAATTGTCACTTAAATATTCAAATAATAAAGTACTGTATGGTTTTATGCAAGGTAACACTCCTCTTCCAATGTCAAATTGTTTACTCACATTTTTATTTTTGTAACAACATTTCTAATTTGATTGTCAGATGATGATCCAAAGGTAAGATCTCAAACCTTTTCTCCTACCCTCTCATTTCACTTATCTAGGCAAAGTTTCCTGCAAATTTATTCCATGCAAAGAGTGACAAAAGAAACTTTCCCAATTTATCTTTCCTTCCCTTGCAGGATTTGCCCCTGCCTGGGTCCTCTCCACTGTGTTTCCCTTCCAGATTTTCTAAAATTTAGCTTCAATACCCAGTAATCTACTTTTCCAAATGATTTCCAAGACTTTAGTCTTGTTTCCAGCCAAAGCTCTGTTTCCTGAGCTGTTGCCTCTGATGTTGTCATCCATATTTGTCCTTAGATTTGTACTTTCCCTGGATTTCTTGCCTCTGTTCTCAATAGATTGTCCTCTGAATCTTTCAATGTATAAACAGAACTATTCTTTGCATCCTTCCTCTTGACACTATAATATTTTACAAAAATTATAAGCAAGAACTAGACCCAAAAACATGTTCAAGAATAAACTTAACGTGTGCACAGCATGTAGAGATGTAAGTGGATTTGTTTTCTGTGAGAATCATGAGTGTTTGTAATACATTATTTAAAAATAGTAATGTGTGGAAAGCTGAAGAACTACAGTAAAAGACTTTCCCTGATTGTAATAAAGGGTACAACTGCCTAGGGAATGTTAGAGGCATATACATGGTAAATTACATCCACATTGATTTAAATTGGTTTTAGAATTAGTCTGTAACCACAGAGTACTCCCACTGTGCCATGTGCTGTATAGCTAATGGGAAGAGGAATATTTTAGAATGACTAAGCAGAACATGGGAAAAAATTAAATAGTTCATTAAAAAGGAAAAAAAGGCAATAATTTGGTGTTCAGAGAAGATTCCCAGATTGTCAACAACCTGCAGAGGGTTTTGCTAAGCTATAGTGATGCCTTGTGCCAAACGAGGATGGATGACTGGCTGCTGATTGGCAGTGTTCTGTTTCTCTCCTGCTCTGTCAGCCTCACCTGAGGCTGCTATAAGCTGGCCTTGGTGCTCCCCACCTCGAGATCACTATTCCACTGCAGTCCTTTGCAGCAGGTGAGGGATGAGCCACAGGAATGAAGTAACTGAAGTAATGGGGCTTTGAGCAGTAAGGGAAAAAGTGACAAGGGGTCTATTCCTGCTACCCCCTTCCTGCTTTCTTCAGCTGCTTCTCAAAGCTTATTTTTCTTGTCTCTCTCCTGCTGTTTGATCCCAGGTAATATTTTTTGCAAACATTTAGTTCCCTCTTTCTCTCATCTAATTAGCTACATGTTTTCCTTAAGCTCACCTCTGTCCCCACCTCTGGCACCTGCATTCGGGGAGCCATCAGGAAAGTTCAGTAGGAATAGAAGAGCCCCTGCCTGCTGTCCTAACCCTTACCTGGCAGTCAGGACCACAGTCTGCTCACTTTGGCTAGAGAGGCCTCTGGACAGCATCTCAGTCTCACCAATCCTCCTCCTTTATCACTTCCGAGAAAGATTTCCATACAAGATTTTATATACAGCTCATTCAGCCTCTCATCTCTCTCAGCTATAGCAACATCCCTCACTCTGGCCTTGACAAATAGTGTTCTGTTCCACTTGTAGCTGTGGTGGATAATACTGAAAAGATGTTTCTTTCATTATCCTTTTCTGGCATCTTTCCTTTTCCTGCACTGCATCAGAAATAACTGCTTTTGCCTTCCAGGTCCTTTAGAGTCCAACCCCATCATAGCTGTTACCACTCATTCACTGTCAGGATGCTGGCTCTTGCCTTTGATCAACCTATTACAGCAACCTCCACTGCCTGCTTGTTAAATTTTTAAACAGCCACTTGTGTATGTACTCCTGAGCTGCCTGTCGTGCTTGGAGGAGCTTCTCCATCCAGAAACTTAAACTAAACAGACACTTCCCCTCCTACAGTTTCTAAACTGTAAGTTCAAAGCCCTAAATGTTGTTGTCCCTTGCCTACTATCCCCAGCGTAAGTAGCTAGATCCCTGAAATGCCTGAACTCACAGCGGTGGGCATTTACCACACAAACCCTGGGGGCATGGCACAGTGCCCCCAGGGCACATGGCACTGGGAGCATTCCCTTTGGCATTCCCCGATGTAGCAAGTAGAACGGTGCTGTGGGGAATTAAACAGACCACGGGAAGAAGTTAATTGTCTTCTGATGCCACCACCAGTTCATAGCAGCTGTTCTGGCTCAATGTGTAAAGGAGGCTGTTCAACAGACCTTTGTGGAGTAATGCAAGCCATGCTTTTCTGTCTTTCACCTAAAAAAACCCAGATGTGGTTCCTCTTTTACTTTCTACAGTACCACTACTGATTGACTTTTGCATCAGAGGTACTGAAAAGAAAACCTGAACATGGCCTAATGTTGTAACATCTGATAGGGCAGAGGCAGATCCTCACTACTTTTAAAACAAATAAAATTGAAAAAGGAGATAGCTGCTTGCCAAAGGCACTTCTTCCTTAAAAAAATCTCGATTTACCATTTAAAAAATTCCATAGATAAACACTTCTGGCAGAAAAAGTGTTCACACCAGCACTGTCTGCTTTCAGTATTTATCCATTATGAATTAAAATAAAATGTAAAATGCTTAATGAAGTAAATATCAAATTCTGAACGAAAATGCATGTATGGTTCTGTTTGTTAAGTACGAAGAGGCACTGTCTTCAGCTGGTAATAAACTTGCTTCAGGAGTGTACTGTGGAAAACTGTAGTTAAGGTTGAACCTTTTCCTTTTGCAGAGTTGCAAAGGAAAATTGCATTTTCAAAATGGTGTAAGAAAACTTCATCTGTTTAAAGGGAATAGTGTTCTTCATTAAAACCACCATGAAATATTTTGAGAGCTGGGAAGCAGTTAGAGGAAATATTTTTTACTAATTAGGAGTTATAGATACGTGTGGAAGAGTTAGAGAGAATAACAGTGTGAGGTGAGGAGCAGGAAATCCTTTCAGGGCAGCAGAAACATGGAAGACTGAGAGTGGTGCACAGCTGATCCTAGACAAGGAGGTAAAGCTGTCAACCGCGGTGCAGAAAAGGTAAAAGAACACAATAAATATTTCTGTTCTGTTTTGGAAAGAACCAGCGTGATGTAGTCACACCTGACAGTGGTAAGGACTACTTTAATCTCGATCAATAAACTGGGAGATCATTAAATGATAACTGTCAAAGTGTTTTTTGAATTTACAGGGCCAGATAACATGCACCTGAGTATTTAAAGGACTTGTTGGGAAACTCCGAACCATGATGCTGATTTTAAAGAAACCAGAGACCAGTGAAGAAGTTCCAGAGCACTAAAGCAAGTTCAATGCACATATAATTTATGTGAGTAAATGCATTGCCATAAATCAAGTTGGTAACTTTCTATTAGTCTCAGACCAAACCTCGGACTTAGAACTCAACTGGTAAAGATTAGTGTAATATATATATGTACCCTGCTGTGCCATGTTACAGACTGTTTAACTGGGGGAGAATGTAAATATGAAGGAGAAATAATCATCATTTGTCTGTTTGTTCTGAGTTTTCCCTTCACCAGTGCTATTCATTATTTCTGGTAACAGAACAACGAGCACCCGGTGGCAATTCCTTCCATGTCCCAGCCATGGGATGTCAGGTCAGTGTTCCCAGGTGTGTGCTCCGAGAGCAGCCAGAGCTGAGCAGTGCCCTGTTGCATGGAGTTCAGTGGAATGTGCAAGGCTTGAGAAATCACTGAAAACTCACAGTTTATAAAGTTTAGTAAATTCAGAGAATAAAAATAATTACAAGTGCAGCCATTTCACGCGATCAGAAAAGAAATCTCGCTCTCATACACACTTCCCACAAACGTGTTCCTCTGGGCTAAACCTGCTTACTAATCTATACTTCACCCTGAAGGGGTGAGATGAAGCTTAGGTCCCTTGGATGCAGATCCTGGGTCAAGATTAGGCCTGCCCTCAGGAGTTACAGTCCTAATATTCTTCAGAGCTGCTTGTGCTTCACCTCGAAGCACTCAAATAATGTGTGGGCTCTTGTAACAAGATGTGTGTTTTCAAACTGATAAACAGCAGGCTGAGTGTGTGCAGGAAAGACACAGGCTGACAAAAGACCTTGTCCCTGCCCAGAGTTTGAACACTGGAACACCTGAGTCCCTTCAATAATGCCCTGGAGTGTTTTCTGACTCTGCTTCAGTTTTCTTGAGCAAAGAACCCAATTAGGCCATAGGGATAATTAGGTGCTAGTGTTTTGTAAAATGCCTTTACTACAGATTAGATTTTTATGATATGCCTACTTAGTACTCTGCATTTGATTCATGATAATACTAATTTATATTACTAATAGCAATAAGAATTTCTACTTTTATTCTCAGAGCTGAGGTCTGGACAGCACAGCCTAAGCAGATGAGCTGATGCTTGACCCCAGAAAAGAAAGATAGAGACAAGCAAGTCTTGCAATCTATATGTAAAGCAAATAAAGAGTTTTTTGGGTTTTTTTTTTTGTCTTGACATTGTCAGTGCATCATCTATAAAGAAAATATAACTGTTTTTATGTCAGTAAAGCCTCTAGCATGTGTCAGTAATGGATCAAATATGAAAAGTAATTTTTAATAAGTGTGAATCAAAGAGGGATTAGAAAAGCTCAGGGGATTTGGAGATGAGACTTGAGTTCAGGGAATTCCACAGCTCAGGGGCATAACAGGTGAATGCTCTGCTACTCATGGATGAGAGACCTGGCAAGGGGGCTGATGAATTTGAGATTTATTATTAGAAAGTAAGGACTGAGGGTATGTATCAATGGAGACCAATTTTGAAAGGTGTGAAAGGGATGATTCAGACGGGTAATGAAACACTCTGAAGAAAATTTTAGAGTCAATTCATCGACTGATAGGAAACAGTATAAATCTGCCATAGCTGAAGTAATGCAATTGGATTTATTGCCGTAAGCAAACATATGGGATAGAGCATACTGAACAATGGGGTCATTTGTGAATATTGTTCCGTATAGAGTGTGCCTATTACTGTAATCTAAAAGCCATAAAAATGGGGTTTAGAGCGGGGCAAGCAGCACAGGGAGCAGCAGTAAATGCCTACCTTACACCTGCAGAGCAGAAACGTGTCGCCTGAGTGACTGCTTCCGAAAAAAGCTTTTAAGAAGTTAACAGCCAATGAACTGAGGAACCAAAGAATGATACAGAGTTGAGAGTTTTGGAGGATTCATTAGATGTACACAACTGCCACCAGATGGGAAAACAGAATATGACAAACAGTACATAATGAAAGACAGACAGGAAGGGGGAGGGTGAATTTGGGGGTTTGATTTCAGAAAGCAGTGTCTGATGTACCCATCACAGGGAATACCTTCTACTCCTTTGTGTTTGGAAATGTGCACGCCTTTTTTCCCTTTCCCTCCATCCCCCTTCCTCCCTTGTTTTTTCTTTCAGTGATTGACAGCCCACAGCTTGAAGAGAAGCTTAGAGAGAAATCCATACCTTTTTTTTTGTTATTATTATAAACTGAATTATAAACTGAATAATCTTGAGAAAGAGAATTTTCTCAGAGTAGGGGCCTATGAAGAATTTGGATATGGATCCTCCACAAAAGATTTGTGTACACTGTAGTAGGTAAGAATCAGATCACTGGGGTCAATACTGAAACTGTGTATTGTTTAGAAATAATGTTGAGAGCTATTGCTCTTTGAGCAATCGCTCAGATAACATTTATCTGAAGCTCTAGTTTACATTGTAAGTTCTTGTGCTGTTTTTCACCATTATTGTTGGCTTCATTTTTTTATGTTTACCATGACTTAGAGAAATAGGCATTAAATGATGATTTTTCTGTCTCTGGAGGGAATTCAACACTGGAGAATTACAGCTGCCTGCTATTATTGCTGCCTCCTTTTTGAAACCCTTTCTGTGACAGATTTGTGATCAGGTTGTTCAGCATTTCAAAGTAATGCAATATTTATTTCTGTGACTAACTCATCTGTGTTGTATGGAGAATCTAATATTCTTTATCCTTGAAGCCTCACACATCAGAATATTCCAATATTTTATTATCAACTCTTCAAGGATTTTTAGTATTACAGTTTGTGAACCTAGTATTTCATGAAATCATAATCTAGTATTGCAATGCAGTCTGTGCTTGTTCTGGAGGAGCTTGTGAGTGGAGTTGGACTAGTACATCCCTACCCTACCGAGCTGTGTGTGGCTGCAATTCTACTGCCTTGGCAGCCTAGAGATGTGGTTTGGAAGCTCTTGATATCCGTGCCATAAACTAGAGCTAACAAGGAAGGAAGGTCCTGAACTGATGATTAATTTGGTCACAGAAAGGATAATTCCTAGGATCACTTTCTTAGTTTGTATACATTAGAATGCTCTGGTTAATAAGTTAACCAAAGGCAGCACGTTCTTTTTTAACTCCTACTCAGGGTAAGTATTAATGTCCCCTATAAATGTTCTGGCTGACATTTAATTTCCATTACCACGCCATTTTGCTGCCCTGTTATGACCCACTCAATATGGAAAAAAACATTGATATCTTTGCCAGTCATTTTAGATTTCTTGATGGCTTTGTAACTCCATTAAGCAGAAAGGTTTTCATGTCCCAAAGGTGAAATAAGCTATTGCATAAGATCATTGTATCTTTCTGTTTATAGAGAAAAGAGAGAATGCTGCTAAAAAGCAGGTAAGACAGCCTCTAAGTTCTCTGAATAGTACTTGAGGGCTTTTTTTGTTTTTTAATAATAAAAAAAAAAATCAACCCCACTTATAAGCAGATCTATAAACACATTTAGATGCTTAAATCCTACCAATAACAGAGAAAGTTGGAAGTCTACATATCTTTGAAAAAATGCATTTAACCACCGGCTTACTTCCACAACATCAGGAAAACCAAGCAGCCTATAGCAATATTTTGATTTCTTCAGTCATTTTTATTGAAATACACATGACTAGAACAGCCAATTAATTCTCTATTAATATTTTCCAAGATGTTGGTTTTGATCAAATTTCCATTCTTTTTTTCAAGTTCCTAATTTTACCAAATTTGTATAGTTATATGGTTTATCTCTCCAAAGACATTATTGTGCTACTCAACCACTGTTCAATAGAGGGTTTTTTTCCTGAAAATTGGGCAACTTGCATTCAGTGTACTTCTTGTCACTGCATGTGTGTGACTTATCTTAGCTAAAGCTTAGGATGCCATCAGGAAAGCTTTGAGGAGCTTTGACCCACTTTGGGGAGATGTGGAACTCATTAGGCAGTTGCTATTAAAGGTCCCACTTTGACTCTTGATTATTTGTAGAATGCCAACAGATGATGTGAATGAGTAATTTTGCTTCTTTCTGGAAAACATAAAGTGAAAGAGCAGACGAATATAGAAGAAACCTGCAGTGTGGTGAATGTCTGGGAGCAAGAATTGATTTCCTGCCATCTTTTTTGGTGTGATAGCATGGGAACATAGAATTAAGTCAACAGATACCCAGTTCCAAACAAAAAGAGTAAGAACACATTTATAACCCAATCTGCAAACATAGAATAGTAGAATGGCCTGAGTTAGAAGGGACCTTGATGATCATCTAATTCCAACCCCTCTGCCATGGACAGGGACACCTTCCACTATCCCAGGTTGCTCAGAGCTCCATCCAGCCTGTCCTTGAACACTTCTAGAGATGGAGCATCCACAGCTTCTCTGGGCAATCTGTGACAGTGTCTCGCCACCCTCACAGTATTTTTTCTAATATCTAATTTAAAACCACTCTCTTTTAGTTTTAATCCCTTCCCCCTTGCCCTGACACTACAGGCCCTTGTAAAAAGTCCCTCTCTATCTTTCTTATATGCTCCCTTCAGGTACCATGGTGCCCCAATTAGGTCACCCCTAAGCCCCCTCTTTTCCTGGCTGAAAAATCCCTATTCCATGCCCACATTTTGGGTAGGTGCAATTGCTTCAACATTGTATTCTGTGGATACCTTCCTTTGGCCCATGCATGACAGAACGTTCAAGGATAAGGGACTAGATTAGGTTTGACTGAGTATGAACCTACTAGGATGCTTTACTTATAATTTGTGTTTCTGTAACCTGTGTCAACATTTCTACTCCTTCAATCACAAGGCATCACACACCTCACTCGTTGGTTGCTGCATCTCATCAGAGCAGGGCAGCACCCAGAAACAGGAAACATCACTCCAGAACTCCAGTGTGATGCAGAGAAAAGAATCCAACATCCCGGCCCGTGGTGGGAACGCCCTGAACACACCTTGCTCTCATGTAGGTTGCATATTTTGCTAAAACACACGGCTCTTGCATAAAAGCGGAGGGCGCAGATGGGCAGCCTGTTGAGGAGAGGGGATGTGCTGCCTGCCCTGCCCTGGGGATACGGGTGTGCCTGGCGTGGATCGGCAGTGGAAGGGGCGCTGCCCGCACCTCACAGGGCCACGCTCGCACCCCGGCTTCCCATGAGAGCAGGTCTTCAGGTCTGTCAAACGCCTCTTCAACTACTCTATTTTTCATTTCGTTTTCTTCACTCTCCCCCGAGAGAAAAGAGCTGAGCAGTGCCAGCCTGTGAGGAGCTGTGCGAGAGCCGCTCCACACACGCCTGTGTGCGGGGGATTATTCCCGCACCGTGCCAGTGCCCGGGGATGCCGAGCGAGCAGCGCAGGCTGCCCCGACTGCTGGGGCTGCAGCGCACGGAGCCGGCACCGGCAGGAACTGCACCCGCGGCTCCGGCCCTGGCCCGTGCAGACACCGGCTCCTGCAGCTGCGAACACGCGATCAATCATTAATTAGTTATGCTATGAATTCATAGTTCGTGTGGCTTAGCAGTGAAGGTCAAATGCAAAAATTTGTTAAAGTGCCCCCAGTGAAAGGGCGCGATCAATTGTTGTCACATTTTAATTAGCATTCTTGTAGATGGTTCTTTCCCTTTTTTTTTCTCAGCCCCCCTCCTCAGCATCCATATTAAACTAGAACATCTGCTTAGCAGTGTTAGTTACGACCTTCAAAAAGAAGTGAGAGTACATATTCATGTTTATTTCTTTCTTTTTAAGATATACCGTTACAGAAATTATTGTAATAAACATTTTAACGTTTTAGGAGATCCTTTCAATGGCATGAACCTTACAGCTATTAGGGTAATAATGGGCAGCAGTTTTCAGAAAAACAAAAGCCAACCAAAAGTTATTTTTATGACAAACATTTAAAAAGACTGAGTTAAGAAAGGAATTGGTTTAGATTCTTTTCTTTTAAAACCATAATTATGTTGAGAAGTAGAATTCACTGTAAGCATGTACAGAACAAGAGTTAATGGAAGTTTTCAACTACATTTCTGGGTTGGAGTTCCTAGCTTGAGACAATAAGGTGTTTTACATGATCTTTACCAGTATTGGACTGATGCCACCTAGATTTTATATATATATATATTTAATATTAGCTCACTGACAAAGATACCTGTCCTACCTGACTGATTCACTGTTCTACCCAAGGGCTCTTTTTTTAAATCTAAGGAGATCATCATGATTCTTTGAATGGTCATTTCTTCAAATAAATGAAATGTCAGGGGACCACCTGCAAGCAGAAATGTAGCTGTGCATTGCACCCATTTCTTTTGTTGCCTGACTTGAAGGATGTTTCATGTGGGCTACATCTTTCCAATTAGCATAGAGTAGGAAGGATTTTCTCAAACAAGACGTTGCTTGTGTGGTGACAAAAACCTGGTCACCTAAGTAAGGCATTGTTATAATTAAAGTGGAAAAGCAAATCAATTTTATAAAACATTGAAGCCTATTTCATTTTGCAATGAAATGAATGTGAGACCAGGTTTTCACAGAGGAAGAAAGACTTCAAACAGGCTACTACTGAGTATTTAAAGCATGGAGTGAGGATGGTTGAACTAGATTCTATGCTTTGCCTCTTTTGGAGCAGAGAGGTTTTGTTAATTTCTGCCCATTCTGATTCAAGCAATTGTTATTTCAGATCTGAGTTATTCTTTCCACAATCCATCCTTTCCTTGCTCTCCATCCAAGATTTCTGTGTATAAGAATTCATCCTAGCAAATGTTTAATTGAAATGTATTCATTTTCACAAAACATTTAACTTCAGCCAAATTGCATTTTTCCTAGCAGGAAAAAAAAAAAGGAAAAAAATAATGGCTTATAATTTTATTCTGTGTATAGCCATAGGGAAGAGAGTATACGAGATCCAAATGGTAAATCAGAGAGCTTGAGTTACAATTCTTTTTACTTTCTTGCATAGAATAATAGTAAACCTCATCTATTTTAGAAAGACATGGCACTTGTCCAGACAGCAGGAGTGGTCTATGTCTCTGTATATAGCAGTCACAAAAAAGAGATCAATATGGAATGTTCAATGGAAGCAGATTGCATGCATAGCATAATTAGGTTGCTTAGGTGACCAGACCTTGGGAAAAACAGTTTCCAATAAGCAGTGGATCGATTTGCTCGTTCTCACCTTCTCCACATTATACATGCCACTTATGCACTGCAACTCACATTTTCTTGTGCCAGGGCAAGTTTTGTCCATGAAATATCCCAAGGTGAGATTTCAGTGAGGAAAGAAGTTAGGCCAGTGCAGAACCCTTTAAAAAATATCCAACGTTGGATTTTTGACATTCTAGTTGGTTGACACTGTTGAAAATTTAGTCAAGAGATTTGTGATTCCTGGTGGGTTTGGTGATTTTAATTTTTTTTTCCATCTCCTAGCTCCTCACTCCTTTCTGGGGAGAAGTCTTTTTTCCCCCACTCTAGATAAGGATCTTACTGTAGTTATTCCAGTTTGACATGATCAGGATTTTGTCAGAACTGAAAAGGGGGGTCATTAATGAATGCATCAGGTTAACTAAACTGTAAGGGAGGCTCTGCAAGCTGGGACTGCTCAGCTGGCTCACTACTGGAAAACAAACCTGCTAAAGCAACATGTTTTCTGCCAGATGACTGTGCTGACCTGCCTCCCTGGAGAAAAGCCTGTTTCCACACACGAGGCAAGGCACAGGAGCAGTGAGAAGCAGCAGGAGGAGGGAGGCAGCGTGGGACTGCCTGACCTTCAGTGGATGCAGCTGGGCACACGGGAGACGTGTCTCAAGGCAGCAAGCAGGAGAGAAAAGTGAGCTGGGGCTGCAACTCTGAGCTTTGTGTCAAGACATCACAGGCAGCCTGTGAGCTCACCCTGCCCTGAAGCATCCAAGGTACCTCAGGGGGTTTAGCTCTCTCCTGGTTGTTGCTTGCAGCATCTCCTCTCCTGTCTTCTCTGTGTCAGACCTTAAATTCTGAATGTTCATTTCTTTTTCCATCTTCTTTTCTGGAAGAAACTGAGAGTGGCTTCTCTTTTCTGTGCAGAAGTCAGGAACAAAGTGAAAAGATTTACTCTTTCCTGCCCTTTCAGCTTTAGCTGTTCTGAGTAGCATATGCATACTCGCTTGTGTCTGCAAAAATTACCTCAGGTGGCCAGCTATCAATAGTCTTTTCTCAGGGACAAGTGGTGTCCCTCAGGGCTCCACACTGGGACTGGTGTTATTTAAAATCTTCATTAATGACATAGATGGAGGGATAGAGAACATCCCGAGCAAATTTGCTGTTGACACACCGGAAGGACAGGATGCCATCCAAAGGGACTGGGACAGGGTCAGTAAGTGGCCCATGGGAACCTCATGAGGTTTAACAAGACCCAGGCAGTGCCTGGGATCGATCCAGGCTGGGGATGAACAGATCCAGAGCAGCCCTGGGAGAAGGACTTGGGGATGCTGATGGGTGAGAGGCTGGACATGCCCCGGCTGTGTGCTCTGGGAGCCCAGAAACCCCCGTGTGCTGGGCTGCACCCAAAGCCCCGTGGGCAGCAGGGCAGGGAGGGGATTCTGCCCCTCTGCCCCGCTCTGCTGAGACCCCACCTGCAGTGCTGCATCCAGCTCTGGGCTCCCAGCACAGCAAGGACAGGGACCTGCTGGAGCCAGGCCAGAGGAGGCCAGCAAGGTGATCAGAGGGATGGAGCAGCTCTGCCATGAGGAAAGGCTGGGAGAGTTGGGGTTGTTCTGCCTGGAACAGAGAAGGCTTCATGGTGACCTAATTGTGGCTTTTCAGTGCCTGTCAGGAGCCCACAAGAAAGATGGAGAGAGATAATTCACAGGAGCGTTTAGCAACAGGACAAGGGGGAATGGCTTCAAACTTTAAGAAAGTAGGTTTAGTTTAGAGATTAGGAAAAAACTGTTTACTGTGACAGTGGTGAGGCCCTGGCACCAAATGCCCAGAGAAGCTGTGGGTGTCCCATTCCTGGAAGTGTTCAAAGCCAGGCTGGATGGAGCTCTGAGCAACCTGGTCTAGTGGAAGGTGTCTCTGCCTGTAGCAGAAACTAGGTGATCATTAAGGTCCCTTCTAATCCAAACCATTTTATTGTTCTATGATTCTCCCTACATTCATTTTTACAGGCCTGTGAAATGTATGTACTTAATCTTGAGTTTTAAGATACACTTAAGATGGCATGATTTAACACAAGTTGTACATCCATAATTAAGTTGTAGTCCATGCTCTGTTCTCACCCTCACTAAGGTGTCGACTCCAACATACATGGGTGTTATGCATGATCTTGTTTTCTATCTAAATCATTTATTCAAGGAACTACAGTTATCATATTAATTTGTTTATCAGTGTAAACTGTACATCATGCAGGTTTTTCGTATTTAAGGATATAAGTACAATCTCTGAAGGTGGATTTCTCTTCTGTTCCCAGAAGGATTCTCAGCAGTTCCCATAAAGGAATTTTGAGTTTTGTTCACTGTGCATGTGATTTATATTTTGTTTCTCTTTAGGTAGTTTCAGTTCTTTGCAGACTTCTGCAACATGTTTTCATTTCAAGTATAATGACTCCATCCAAGCATAGAGTACTGCTCCAGGTTTATTTCCTTGTCAAGATTTTGAATAACCTTTCATATTATCTTATATCAACTCATTCCTCATAGCATTTTGCAGATTTCTCTCTTTAGTCTTCATCTCTGTTTTCCTTTTCCTATTCCAAAAACCCTGAAGTTTAATAGCCAGGGCCACCATTTTGTGTCAATTTGTTTTTATTCTATTCTTTATGATGTTGCTTTCATTTATTAATTAGTTAATTCTTTAAAAATGTTATTAATGTTAAGATATCAAAGCACTCTCTTTCTCAGATCTTGATTTCTAATACCATTACTGTTTGACTTCAGTTTATGTTTTCATAAACTCTCTACTTCAACAGGACTTTGCCTGGATTTCAGATTTGTTGAAAAATTTTCACAAGTTTCCTACGCAAGTTTCTTCCTCTCCTGGAGCTCTCAGAGGAACTTCTTCACTTTCTAAAATAATTCTTTTAGAGAGCTGTGTTTTCAAATTTTTATAGGCTAAACTGGTAATTGGTTTTCACTTCTTTGATCCATCTGTAGACTGCTAAATAACTTTTGATTATCTGAAAGGTTATGTTAGGAGAAAAGAGTTTTCTTTAGTGTGTCTTTACCTGATTTCATAAGTAGACAAAGCTCCTACCTGAATTTCTTCCAGCTGTCTGCTGCACTTCCTAGATTGCATAGATCCATATTCTCTTCACTCCTCATCTTTCTCTTTTGTTCTGTTTTTGGATTTGTTCTTCTGCTCCTCTCTTGTACCAGATGTACCCTGGCACGGCCTGTAGGGACGGAGGGTCACAACTGGCAGCTGCTCTGTGCCTGGTAATACAGGAAGATAAATAACTATGATGAGGCCCCAAACAAGCAGGCAGACCTGTCTAGACCTCTTCTTTTTCTTTCTTTTTTTTTTTTTTTTTTTTTTCCTGAGTGAGCTTCCCAAGGAAGATCAAAAGATTTTCATGTTAAAGAAAATTCATGGGGTTTTAGACTATAAACTAGTTGGTTTAACTTTTTAAAGAGAGAAAGCCAGACAAGCCAGGTTAAGCAGAAAAAGCAAGTAAAATCTGTATATTCAAATTTTCTCCCAACCTCAGTGTCCTTGCAGAAAGGTCTGTGTTTCCAGGCTGGATTTTAGCCAACTTTTAATTGTAGCAAACCGTACACAGCTCCCTCTGGGAGATCAAGTAACAGTAGGTTTTGTGCATCATGTTCTCCCAATATTTTCTAAACTTCGACATCATTCTTCTCGTCCCTGCATTTGCTCCCTTCTTTCAGCCCTTGCAGGAGGCTCAGTGGTTTTTTTCCACCAGGAAGGCCACATGAATCAGTTGGGTTTTTTGCCTCAAAATAACAATACATACAAATTTAGAACGAGCAAAACAAAGAGACAATTACTGCAATACTTAGCACACAGATGACAGAAAAGCTTTGAAAGATGCAGGAGCTTGTCTCTGTCATGGTGCTAAAATCCATCAGTGAGAGCAGCAGCCTTCTCAAAACAGCCTTCCCAGCCTCCTCAGGCCAATTATCTGTACTGTTGAGTTAGCCATGTTACACTGGCAGTTTTCATAGGAGCTGAAAATGCAGATTTGTTTGGCAACTGTGTAGTTTGATTGCTGAGGTAAAGAAAAACCTTTCCTGCCTATTTCCTTTCTCATTTTCTGGCATTGGAAAAGTAGAAGCGGTGTTCTGCAAAAAAACCAAAAAAACAAAAAAACAAAACCTAAAGCCATTCCCTCTCAGTTTGAATCTCTTGTTCTATCACCACATGCCCTCGTAAAAAAAGAAGTTTCCCTAAATTCACTGATTCCTTGCTACTACTCTGTGTCTTTTGAAACTGGGATGAGACTTCTATGACCTTTTGGTATTTTAGGAATCTTTGCTCAGGTGTGTTTGTTTGTTTGTTGTTTATATTACAGCAATTTTATTCCCCCATTCTTTCTCATTTTGGATTTGTTTCAGTTGGTTTCACTGCTGATTTTGGGGGTGTTTTTTGCTTGTTTTTGTTTTGTTTTAACTAACATTTTACTGATTGTTAAAGCAAAGAAGACAAGAAGAAAAGTCTACAACCAGGAATTTGTGACTATTGTAAATATTAACATTGATGCTAATTTACAAGGGTTTTACTTTATGGACTTTGTGTTTTTCTTTAGTGATAAAGAGAATAGAAGTTCTTAAAAGGTGAAATAATAACAAGTAGTATAAAATGAAGTTGGTAATGGGAGAATATTTCTCTTGTGCTCTGTGGCTAAGTGCTGCATTTTTTGGTGCAGCATGTGCTGCAGAAATATTTTGTTTTCTCAGGTACAGGTGCTTTTTAGCAGCTGAATTCTGATGATGTTTTGATAAATACTTTAATTACATAAATTCAATGAAGACTTCTGAAAAAAAAAAATCCAAACAAATAACAGAAGTTCTTTGGATTTGTTGTGCATAGACTGAATTTTGTCCTTAAATGTGATGATCAACATCTGTAGTGGAGAATCTGAACCTTCCTTCCAACACTGCCCCAGGGGGTTTCTGCTGCAAAACTGATTAAATTGTACAGAGATAAGACACTTGTAAACAGTCAATAGAAACTCTTCCTGCAGAGGCAGAAAAGGTCACGGAGAACAATCTCTTGTATGTAAGATACTTAGGAGGTGTTTTTAATGGAGTTTAAATTAGCCAGTTGCAATGAATCCTGCATGTGCCAGAGAGGTCATGCTAAAACCGTGTGACAGCTGGATTATTGGAGCCAAGCAGAGCAGCAGTTCAGGGGGTCTTGCCTGACCTTACTGAAGGTGTCATTGCAAGGATCTTTGATCCTCTCTTCCCTGCAAGCACTAATTTATGCCAAGATCTCAAACATAAAATAGATTTTTAATACAGACTCTGCATTTTCATGTCTGTATCACAGGTTTCAGGTATAGGGCCATAATCTGAGCAGTACTCTGGGTAAATTCTCAAAAGAATTTCAGGGCAAGTTAGGCATTTAACAATGGATTTTTAAAGTTCAGGAGGATATGGAATTGGAAACAGAGATGACTGGATTTTCCAAAACGAGAGCTGTGAATCATTTTGCATTTGTCAGAATCGTGCAACCAGGTGGGAGCTGATCAATCTGTGCAAACTTGGTTCTGACTGCTGCTCCCCCCACTGCCTCCAGGCTGAATAGCTGATTGTAGTGTGATTCTACAAACCAGTTCAGGTAAACACAAACCATTTCAGGCAAACTTGTGAGACTGTCCTCTGCTCAATGAAAAACAAAGTCAAATCAAGATAGTTCAGTGGGGGTAAACTTTGAAACCGGAGTTGATAATTTGCATGGTTTTTAGCATTTATTTCCAATTTTTCTTACATATTTCTTCCTTCCTTTAAAATTATTGCTCTTCCTGGAAGATGCTGAAATTTATTATGTCACTTACTGGTGTTGTTTTCCTTTGGGAAAAATGCTTTCTGCTTCGTGTGTGGCATAGAAAATGCTGTACTTGCTGCCTGATATTGTAACATGCACAGTAAAAAATTAAAAAATGTCCCATTGTGTGATTGTTTCCCCTCTTCTCTGAACAGAGTTATTTTTAAAACTACATATTGATTTCCTTCTTTTCACTTTAAACCTCCCTGGAAATGACCTCTCCTGTCCTGCAAGGGCCCCTGTTTGTAAATGGCGGCTCAGTTTCACAGTTAAGTAAAAGTCTTCCATTGATCCCTGAAGGACCAGGGATGATGAGCTCCTCAGGGACCTGGGGCCAGAACAGGGAGCACTGCTCTAATAAGCACCCTTTGAGAGAAATACTGTGTGAAATAAAAGAGAGAACCTGCAAAATGGCCTTAAATTTATCTTTCCATGAAAATTTCTAAAAAGGCGCACAAGTCTCCCAGACTTAGCTGCATTTTTGTCATTCAGTAATACAATTCTTTCCCAAATCACTTGGGATACTGTTGTAGGAAACCAAAAGAGTAGAAATCATCTCAGAATAAATCCTAAGGAATCCTGATTTTAGTCTAAAAACATTTATTATGATTTCTCCATTGAAACAATGTCATTGTGGGAAGAGGTCCAGAAGAATCTGGACTCTCAGCTTGAGTGTATTCTCATTTTAAAATAAAAATTCATTGTGTGCTTCTTTCCCCTCTAGCTCCTGGTGAAGATGTTGGGATATTGTCAAAAAAAACCCCTAGAGATGGAACTTGTCATGTAGGACTGATGCATTTTATACTTTGGCTGCCGCAGGGCCAGCATTAGAAGCCACATATATTTGTGTGAATACTTTTTTGCCCACCTCAACAGATAAATCAGAGCTGCATATTCAAGATTTAAAGTAAATACTTCATGGGGAAGGACACAAGAAGGAGTTCAGATCTTAGATGCTTAAATATTCTACAGGTGTTAAATTTACTAAGCATATTTTGTTTTTTTTTCTTTAATGTGAAGAAGGTTTACACGTATTATTATATAAAATGAGATGCTGGAAAAGCAAAACGACTTTCTTGCAAGGTTGGATGCATATGTACTTGCTTATAAATGGACTGAGAATATCTGCCATTTTCTGTCTCCCTTTCCTGAGTTTTGTCAGTTGTGCTGTGAAACATGTCAATAACAAAGGTGGTTTCTTAGGAAATAAAGAATTCTAGGCTTCTTCTGCCATTTTCACAACGCTAGGTGTATGGTTTCACATAGATTAAAAGTAATTTCCCCAGATGTTTCTTGTAAAATGAAATGATAGAATTATTGCACAAAATTTTTCCCTCCAGAAGATTTGAAAAAAAGGTAAAAAATTTAATATACAGTAATTCTTGTGTACATCCATCAGCTGTATTTATGTTCCAGATTGAATTGAAAAATCAACTCAAACATTTACAAAATAATCTGTTCAGTATGGTGATTGGCTCTTGCCATGACAAGGTGCAATATTTTTAAAAAAACCTTAAGATATTACATGGATTCTAGTACTTTACCACAGTATAGTAATGCAGACATCACTGTTAAGTTTGTGACCTCAAAAGAAGGGTAACATCTAAAGATTAACCAAGATCAATAGAGAGTTTTATGGATAGAAGCCAGAGAAATGTCACTTGTACTCTTTTTTTATGAATGTCAGAGAATGCTGGAAGCAACTCTAACAAATATAACTCCATATAAGCAATTTCTCTTGGAAAATGCAAAATGGTTTTTGCATGTTGACTGAAGTAACAGCATTTTAGCTCTGGTTACGAGTTTAAAGATATTTAGACTGCAGTTATTTATGATTCTGGGTGTTCTAAATTACAGGTGCCTGAGTGTATTACTAAACTTGTTTTTTCAGTGCTTTCACCTTTCATGAGAGTGGAAACCAGCATATCTCAACCCCTTAAGAGTCTGAAAGTCCTATGGCACAAGTCCTCACAGGATGTGAAGTGTCATGGCTCCAAACTCAGAGAATTAGAGAATGGCTGAGGTTGGATGGGACATCTGAAGGTCATCTGCTCCAACCCATCCTGCTCAACAATGCCACCTAGAACCAGCTGCCCAGGACTGTGTCCAGACAGCTTTTCAGTACCCCAACTCACTGTCTATGGAGAAGGGGTTGGGAAACAGTGAGGAGAGAAATAATTTTATTCCTACATATAAAGGCCTCTTAGGAAATTTAGACATTGGTCTTCCAGTGACTATGGTAAGTGACAGCAAGAGAGCATGAAGCTGGCAGTCACACGTGCTATATGCCTGTTGAAAAGCAAACATAATTGCATAAGCTTTTGAATAATTGTATTCACAGGATGTGGTGGTAAAGTGTGTGAGTTCCTCATGAGAAAATGTGTAGCAGAAAAGGATAATTTTAACAAAAGTATCTTTTAAGTCTACTGAAGTTGATCGCAGCAGTTTTGGTGGTAACACATCCTGAGCCTAACAGGAGCAGCAGAATAAAGCAGAATCGCCCTTCAAAAATCTCCCTTCATTCTTTTGAACGACATTACCAGCAGCATCACTAGGGCTATCTTCATATTTAGGCAGAGCCTGCAGATTTTCTGGCACAGTTTAGGTTCAGAGGTGCCTGGATAGTTGCTGATGCATCTGTCTGTGACTAGTGAAGTTGTTTTGCCAGGGAAAATTTCTATGAGAAATGCAGGAAGATTCAGGTTGGAGGGGAAGTTCTGGAGGTCACTTGTTCGAGCCCTTGCTAATTGTCTCCTGTGTAGTAGGTGTCATATAGGAACTGTGTTTTACCTGCCAGATGTCCCCTTGCCAGTGAGACTGATTTAGGAACCTGTCAGGCTGGGAGGTGGCCACCTGTGCAGCTCAGTGGCGACCCAATGTTGCTGGGGGGAATCAGGTTCAAAATAGTAAAAACTCTTAGAAAAAACTAATTGTTTTGCTGATTCCAAGCAGAGTGAAAAGCAAACTCCAGCGCAATTCCTGTTGCAAGCTACTGAACTGTCTGCAAGGACATAATATTTTGTAAGTACAAATCATGTAACTCCTCATATTTTCAATAGCTAAATGGTGACACGATCCACTTTGTAGGTGCTTTGCTTGTTAGTTTTTTTAACCAGTTCTTTCTTATTTTTGGTGAAACACTTTCCTGTATCAAAGTAATTAGTTTTGTCCTGTCGTTGGAATACAGCAGCTATGTCTGGTGGGCTGGTTGGTTTTTGTCACGTTCTGAAATATGTATTAGCTGTGTTAGCTGCCTGGATTTAAGAGGTGCCGTGCCAGTGGGTGGAATGCTTGGAGACAATGACAAAGGAGTGGTCCTGAAGAACTTAATTTGATCTAGTTTAAAAGATGCCTCAGTGAATTGAAGGATGCAGCATACCCAGATGGCAGACAACTGTGAGATAGAGGAGCATACGTGAAAGCAGAACATGGCTCCAAAGAAACATATGCGTAGGTTCTGACAGGTCTGCTCTAAAATTTTTCTAGCATCACCTTATTTCTAAATCTGAAATTGATCAAACTTCGGTCCATGCTTTTAATATATCATGAGTGTGTCTAAAAAGTAGATGGTTAAAAATTGCTATTGGCTGTCCACATGCTAGAGCAAGGGAAAAGTGTAAGGAAGGAGGAGCAGCAGAGAGAAATTATTATGGACTGAGTATGGCCCCCATTCCCCTTCCCCTGCTCTGCTTGTGTTGGGAGAGGTAGAGGAGTGGGAATAATGGAGTGAAGTTGAGCCTGGACAAGGTTCTGAAGGTGTTACTTTATGTTTTTGTCTTTGCTCCTCACAACCCAAAGTTATTTTGATTAACAATAAATTAAATCAATATCCCTCAAGACAAATCTGTTTTGTCCACAGCGGATACTGATAAGATGTTTATCTTGCCCCATGAGCTTTTCTGTCTTATTTTCTCCCACTGTCCTGTTGAGGAGAGCAAATGAAAATGGCTGGGTGAGCATCTGGCACTTGGATGAGGTCATCCCACCACAGTATTACTTATTTTGGAAAGATTTTGGGGGCATGAAATAAAAAGACTTTATAGGCAGCCTACAATATTAAGAAAAATATTCAATATAATAACTTTTCTTTAGAATAAAGAGATTTCATCTTATCAAAAAGCCACCTACCAAAAAAAGCCTTTTAAATAATGTACATTTCCAGTCTCCTACCAAGGCAGAATATTTTAAGGATCTTTGATATTTTCTTTGCTGAGGCCCCAAATACCAGTAGAATTAAACAGAATATATTCTCTCTAAGAGTCTCAGAGTTCAGGTGGAATCATGGGTATTATATACATGAATTTACTTGCTTAAAAAGTGTAGCACATTTTAAAACATTTTGTCTACTTGATGTTTCCTGTACTTGCAATAAGAGATATATAATATGGAGAGCCTTGAACTGCAGCTCCTATATAAGAAGAGAAATAAAAGACTGTGCACGCAAAAATAGAGATGGTGTAATTCTGGTCACTCGTGAGCTTTCGTCTGTGTTTAATACTGGTGAGGAAAGGAAGTGATATCTAATATGGGGTGAAAAAACATGTTTAGTTCAGTGGATATTGTCTCAAAAGTTTGCAGATTCTGAGCTACATTTCTTAGAATGAATGGCTCTTTAATATGAATGTGTTCCAGAATTAAAATATAGAATCCAATGTCACAGACTTACTGTTTTCAGTATCTCATTCTTTCTAGAGTATACTTGTTTAAATTTTGCTTGCAATCTAAAATGACAGTCTGGAAAGTGAAAAACTGAACTGGCTTAATCTTTTTGCATATACTTTATAACATATTTGAATCATTTATTTGGAAAAAACTCTTAATAAAAAAGTTATTTTGAGTCACTAACCTGTTAACCATGAGGAAGATGCCCAATGTTATGCTTCTCTGAAATTTGCTAGCTGAAGATATAAAAACTCGCCATTTCTGAAGACTAGGCAGTTAAGTTTAAAGTAGTCCTAAGATTCAAAGTATTTGAAGTGATTAACCAGTAGAGCAGATTAGAAAGGTAATGTGCTACTTCATCCTTGACACAGAGCTGTAAATGAGAGTGGGTGTCTGTCTGGAAGCTGCAGCGTCGCTCAGCTGGGAGCTGAGTTCCACACAGGAGTGGCTGAAATAAGGGTCAGCGCTTCTGCTGTACAAAATGTTGGACCCCATTCCACAAATGGCCACTTCTGGTTCAAACATCTGCCTGTTTCTGTGTGTCCCACGTGTGAAGAGATGGGTCAAGAAAGGAAATGCTGTTAGACATAGCCAGTGGAAAAATAATGTTAAATAAATTAGTTTATAGGAAGACAGCAAACTTGAAGACCACTCAAAAGTGTTAAAGATATACAGGAGAAAAATTGTTGAGCTACTAATATGATTTAACGTGCAACTTAACCTTGTTTTTTGCAAGAAGGTTGACTTGTATTTATAAAATATTCTTGAAAATGTCTGAAACTTGTCCAAATAAATTCAAATAATTATCTGTCAGGAAAAAAAATATCGGAAGTTTTATATTACAGAAAATTAATATACTTGCATACATTTAATTATTGCAATTTTTGTGCTTTTCAGTGTGCATAGAATAATGTGAAGCAATTTTGCACTACTTTTTGGTAACTCCAAGAACGCCGTTTTAATAACCTCAAATTTATGAAGAGGTGAGTGTTATACACATTTTATTATAATCATTCCTTGAATAATCAGGTGATAGTCCTTAGTAGAAGTGAAATACCAGGCTTGATGTACTGTTCTTGTGTTTGCTGTGCCAAAATCATATGTTTCTATGGCAACAGAGTTAATCTATACTGTTTCAATTGGATGAACCCTGATAAATTTTCCTACCTAAAGTAATCTCAGCTATAGCCCAGTGACATTAGATTGCATAAAATAAATTGTCTGAGTCTAGTCTTTGTCACTATTTAACCAAGGTGCATTAAAGAATTCAAGGTAACACAGCAGTCCCTATTCAGTACTACGATGTGGAGAGCAAAAGCTGCCTCCTTTAAATCACATTTTCTTACCTGCTGAAGGAACTAAGTCATACCAAACTGACTTTGTACCTATTTTATGATTCCTTGCAATGAATGCTTTTTGAAATTTTGAAATTTAGCCCCTCTAAACATTAAAATTTTAGTTGAAACTCTTTGCCATACAGCCTTGTGGAAGTTCAGCTGCAAAGACATGCTCACAATATTTCTAAGCTTGCCTCCCACATCAAGGGTCAGTGAGACCCTTAGAAAACAGGATCTTGGATCCAGCTCCCATAGATACCAGATCCAACCCAACCTTCTCTGGTGTGCCAGAGCAATTCAAGTGCATTGCAGTTTCACCTTTTAGAAACACCTGGTTTTGAAACAAATTAAGACACTCACAGATTTTTATGTGTAAAAGAAAAAAGAGAAAACAAAAAAGAAGAAAAAGAGTTTCTTAGTGTAAGGAAAGGTAGAGCTCATTTAGGGGATGAGAGTGTATCATGTGTCTGCTTTTTCTCTTCTTTGGCCTTAGGCTGTGGCTGCTTAAGGAGTCAGGGTTTCATTCCCTGTGGCATTTCCCTGGCAGCGGAAGCCTTTTTTCCTGTGAAGTTTCCTTCTTCAGATGAACTTGCAATTAGCAAAGACATCTCTGCTCCTGTAGTTATTTCCAGACCTGTTCTTGGCCTTCTTCCTCAAAACATGACTTAAAACTTAAAAGGGAGCTAACACAGCTTTCAAGTTTCTTTGTCAGGTGACCCTGGATGACTGGCATCAGTTTATCGTAATTTCTTTGTCGGAGTTTTTTTACTTCACTTTCCCTTTAATTCTTCAGGACTGAAGTGTAAATCAGCAATCACAGCTGGTTTTGTTCATAGCTTGTGCTACTTAGTGGAGGTATCACAAATATTCAGGGGTAGGCATCAGATTTGGTTTTCAACTCTCCTGGATTCTAGCTCACTGTGAAGGAAAAGGACAGTAGACAGGGTAAAAAAAAACCTGATTTCCCAAATGAAGTTCCTACTGTACTGTAAATGCTGGCAAAGTCCTAACCAAACTTCAGATATGTTATACAAGAAAAAGGCCTTGAAATAGATAATATTTCCAGATATAAGCAATGAAAATTCTCCTTAGACCTTATTTTCAACCTGCAGTTCGAGCAGCGTACTCCAGATGGCACACAATGATGAGAAAATTATACATGTGCTGCTTTGAGGGATGGAATATGCAAACAGAAGGAGCTTGTTCACACAAAGCCCCTGGAAGCCCTTCAGGACTGACCGTCATCTGTACATTCAGAAAACACACCCAACTTTCCACTCTTTAAAAGACAACGTTTTGGGGAAATAAACAAGCAAACAAAAATTCCTGTGCTAATCTCGATTATAATGCAGGATACACAAATGTTTGAAGAATTGTCATCCTTTATATGCTAATAGATATTGAATGGCAGATGTTTTCCAAGCTGAGAGATGATTAATTTGGCCTTTTGTTGCAAAGAAATAAAAGATACATGAATTTTTAAGGGAGATTATTACTTGAACATAATTAGAAGGGGTATACCAGCAACATCTTATATTAAAGACATGTTGCACTACTTTTTTTCTCATTCTGAACAAAAATTTTCCTTGTGATTAGTCGTAATTATAGTGAGTACTTGCAAACTGCAAAGGGCAACCGTATCTGAAGAGTCACGTGCTTAGGTTTCAAAAATACTTCCATGAGACAACAATACCTGCCTGTATATGCAATACAAGAGAGCAGACAATCCTCTGATTGCATTTTAGCAACAGATCAAACCCCATGTTGCATACAAATTTTACAGACTAACCCTGTGGAAGCTGATGAGGCTTCTGAATTGTGGGATAAACCCTGTATTTCCACTGCAATGCTGAATTGTACAGGATGTAGGTGCTGCTTCTGACTCTGGACTGAATGAAGATTGAGTTTTTGAATATTTACAGAAAGAACAAGAAGAGATTTCTGGAGCTCTGGCTGTTAATGCAATTTGTAGCAAAAACCCAGCTATGTTAGAGAAACCCTTCAAAGGGCTTGGAAACTAGCCTTCTCACACTGCTGCCCAAAAGGCTCCCTTGAAACCTCACGAAAACAGCTTTCCTGAAGCATTGGTCCCATCTTAGGGTAGGCAAATGGTGAAGCAGTTCTCTAAGAGCAGCAGAAAATGTCACTAGTAGAGCAGCTTTCCCTACAGCAACCCTCTGAAGCACATTTAAAATAGTTTATTCTGTAGTCTAGGTGGCTTTAGATAAATGCCACAACAATGTTCTTTGCAAATCCACAAATCTAGGTAAGTACTGTATTGTGTGAGGGGGCAAGGTTTACTTTTTGTAGTTCCACACATTGATTCTGATGAACATTTCATGCAAAAGGAGTTTCTGTAGTAGAACATTTCAGAATTCATGAATAGTAATTGAGCCCTTTAGTTCTGCACTAAACTTAAATCCATTATTCTCCATTTAAAGCAGACACATCATGTTGCTCTACAGAACACTGCTCTGTCAATTCAGTGCTTTTTTCAGTGAGCTGGGCTAGAATATTAAGCACTCTTTGCTCTCAGTATTCTTGCTGTGCTTGGCACATTTGGATTCCATTTGAAATAGGCAAATAGCAATTCTGTTGTTCACAATGAATAGCCTATATGTGTATATGCACCTTGCCTTTGAAAGGGGGAGCATATATTATTTGCCACATCTTGATTCTCTGGCAACTGGGTTGCTTCATTTCCTCTCTCTCTCTCGCTCTCTCTGCACATAAGCAGCGACATGTAAAATGTAATAAAGGCCCCTGACATATTTCTGTCTTCTATACCAAACAAACCACTCTCTTTTGGTACTCAGACTGTCATTTTTTTTATTTTTTTCCTGTCATTGGCAAACTAAGAGATGCATGTAAAAACAAAGAGTTAAGTAAACAAGATTAAAGTTCCTAAAAGTCCCCTCCCATGCTGAACATTTTTCAATCATTTTTCAGCTTGTAGCTATTACTGTGCTAAGGTTGTAGTGTGCTGATGCAGCTGTATGCCTGGTCCTACCCTGCTACTCGAGATAGACACAATCCAACCTCTCCCCATATAATTTTTTTTGTTGCTGAAGCTCTCTCAATACGCAGCTTAAACCCTGCTAGCATGTCCCAATAAGTTTGTGCACTGGAAGGATTCTATGTTCATCTTAAGCAATAAATCATGTGGTTTTGCTTAAATAAATTGTGGTGTTTGAGAACGGTGTGGTAAGCAGAATTTCATAAAAGCATGCCAAAATTTAAAGTTTGCAGCTTCCTATTGTTTTTTCCCTGTTAGCTATGGTTCTATTACATCCACATCTATGTTCATAGGGTTTGCCTGCTACAAGCTGGGGAGGAGGAGGAATTGAATAGAGCATCTGAAGAGAAAGTGTTATATTTTGCTTAACACATCTCCCTGTCAGATTCCTCAGACTAGGAGAAATCATATGAGGAAGTCTCTCATTTCCATCCTTAGTTTTCAAGTAACCCCCAAATAATGAGATGATAAGGAGGAATTATGATGATGCACAAAACATGATGTTTCCCTCTTTTTTTGACCAGCCAAGTCGAAATACTGCTACAAGGGATAATTCTCTTTTCCAGAGCCAGTTTGTTTATGCAGCTGAGGTATAAAGCCCACTGCTTCTGCCTGCATTGGCTGGTGGTGGTTTGATCTGTGCATCAAGGTGGTAGGGTAGAGGTGAAAAGCAAAAGAGCTGAAGCTGCCAGTGTGAAGATGAGGGTTTAAAACGAAGGTTGTTTAAAAAGGGTATTGCAAGTCTTTACCAGCAATTAGCTGATTAGATTGAAACACCCCTGTGAAACAGTCCCTGGGGAGAGACCACAGCCAGTCAGGGGTTCTTCAGCACAGCACACCTGAGTTCAGCTATCGCAGCACCCATTTTTACCTCTCTTGCCAGCCAGTGATGATGATGAGGCCTGTTTTACCTGGTGTGATAACACCTGTGCAAGGGGAGTCCCCAGTTTCCAGCAGGAAAAAGCTTCTTGAGAAGACCTACAAATGTATTCCAGTCTTCCTAGCTCAGGAGCTGTCAATGAAGTCCTTTAAGATTACCAATTACAACTGCCTTGTTTGAACTGAAAGATGTGTGAGGAATGGTGATGCTAGACTAGAAAATTATTCAAAATACAAATCATTGTCTTGCCTCACAATCAATTTTTCAAGAAAATAAGAAGGTAACATTCTGGAATTTAAAGACTGTAATTTGAATTTAATATTAATGCTTGGATGCTTGGATTGTAAAGCTAACTGACCCAGGGCTTCATGTAGTGGGGAAAAAGCAGATGCTCAACAAAAAAAGTCAGGTGTTTTTTTGTTTGGTGGGGATTTTTTTGGGTTTTTTGTTGTTTTCTTTTTTTGGTGAGAAAATGGAGACATTCTGCTACGGGCTGGGTTTTGTTCCTTGCAGAGGTCAAGCCAGTGTCTGCTTGAAAAATTCATGATCCAGAAAAGGTAATTTTTAATGAATATTTATGAAAGATGTCCTTTCTTATCAGAGCTGTGCAAGTTTTCAGAAGCTTGCCACTAAGTCTGGCTTCTGATTTTTAGCAAATAACTTGCAAAGTTCCATCTGAGAAAATATTCAGGTTACATTTTTGTCCAGCTTTTTCTAGTTTTTCCTGGGATGTATCTTTTTGCATTCTAAGACATATCACTGTGTAGCACGTGTAATATGTCTCATGCAGGTTGGGTTTTTTCTGTAGAAGACCAGTATTTTGAGAAGGTTAATGTTTTTAATTAATCCTACTTCGGTGTTAATCACTTTTAAAAAAATCATCATGAAAATAAACAGGAGCTGATGGGTTTATATAATCCATCATTCTAACAAAATATGTAGCTAGAATTGCCAAAGATCAAAAACTAGAAGGCTTTGCTAGACTAGTTTGCTTTTTTTGAGTCTCAAATGTTACCTGGGAAGCCTCAGAGTGCTGCTGGGAAATAGGTGAAAAGAATATTTTATTTTTTGCGGTTGCTTTTGGCGTTAGCACTGTGGCAGCAGCTAGAAAAAGAATCTGAGGTTGGTGTCTGGTGTTTGTAATGTGTCTGAAGAGCTCGTTGTGCACATGGCAGGGAAAAAGGGATCTGGAGCCAGAGGTGCTCCCAGGTGGAGGGACCTGCTGAGGCCATGTGGATGGGCTGAAGCTTTATCGTGATCAACTTCCAGACTAAGTTTTGTATTCCATGGGCAATGCTGCCTTTAAATAAGTCCACGGAAAGTGTTTCAAGAAAAAATATTGCTCCTGAGTCTAGATGGAGTCATAAAGGGTGATTAAAGTACTGGATTCCGATTTCCTCTCGCAGGTTTAAAATTTACAATTACTGTGTGGAATTTCACTCAAGTAAAATTTCATTTCCCTCTCTCTTTTCTACACCTTTTGAGTGTTGAAAAGGCTTTACATTTTTATGTTACTTTATTTCTCATACTTAAAAGGTTTAGCCAATATTCCCTATTCTCTCACCTTTAAACCTTATTTACTAGGTACTTTATTGTACACCATAATATCATTATTTTTATTAAATCATGCCTTCTTAAAGCATGTAATTTGATCACAGTAATGCATCTCTTGCATTTACACCTTGTGACCATGCTGGGGCCAGCAGAGGTAGAGGTTGGAGGTACATTCAGAAAGGAAAGACTGATAATTCCAGTGTAGCCTGAATTTCTGCTCTGCCTGCTCAAGAGTTTCCTTTTATTTCTGGCCCTCTGGGCTGGTTCCCTCTGGAATATCTTTCAGAGTTAATCCCAAGTGGATGGGAATTATTCATAACTTAATTTAATATAGGAGAACAAATCTCAGCTGGTAGAGGTAGTATAATGTCTCAAGGTTCTTTTTAATGCTGTAGCTGGTACATACTGATTTTTTAGACAATATCAAAAGTAATATTACCTTTCAGTGGAGTATGGTAGGGTCCTGGTGAAGAACAATCACCTCATGATAAATTATTGAGTTCCTTTGGTTCTTTTTAAAGATTTTAATTTCAGTTATGCGAATAATATATTTTTTACCTGAAAAAAAAGGAAATATCTATTAATAGGAGACATGTAATATCATGTGACTGTACAAAATCATAGTTGAGTGGTTTTGACATTTTATGGGAGGTAGGGAAAACACTCCAAGCCCTCAACCAACCCCCCAAATGGGTAACAATAACAGGTAAATTTTCATAAATACCTAAACCAGGTGATTTCAATAACCTGCAGGATACCAAAGAATCCACAATTTTTAATGTGTTACTGAAGTTAAACAATAAAACACTTTCTAAAACTGTTTTTGTTATGATAGCTTGTCTTATACCTAATAAGAAAGAATCTGGAAGAACAGCTGGTTTTGGAAAATAGAGAAGGTGGTCACGTAAGTGTTTTGACTATCTGTCCTTGTTTTACATAACTGTTTCTAACGGATTTGATGAAAAATGTGGTAGAGAGTCAGGCATAAATGTAACCTTTGTATCTCAGAAATCACTTTTAATAATAAGAAAATATTCAGAGTCTAAATCAATAGAATTAAAACTGAGTTAAGGTCTTCTGCTGCTTTGAGTTCAACTTGTCTGACACGGCTTGAGCCATTCCCTCCCCCCCTCTTTGATTATGTATTTTTCCTCTCACATCAATGAATTTATTGCAAAGAGTAGTTCTGTGACCATCTTAGTGATGGTTTCTCCTGTGCCTTCACTGTTCATGCATAATTTAGCTCTGAGAAAATCAAGTAGGAGTGGTGGTTAACCTGACTGCCTCCTCCAAGAACAGATTGATTTGATGAGGAAAATCACACAGCATTTATTGTTGGGTTGTATGGTTCTTATCCTCAAGAAGTTTGCTTTAGTGCTTCTGTTCCTGAATAGTGGGAAATGCTCTCAAAGTGCAAAATAAAGCATCTTTTATAAATAACAAAAAACACATAATGAGACATACAAGTGGCTGCCAGCCTTTTTCTACCTCTTTTTCAGTCCTACATCTCCATACAGTCTGTTTCTCCTTTGTTCCCTCTTGTGCTATTTGGAGAAACATTTTTTTTTTTTCACAGAAAATAAATAGTAATATCCTGACAACTCATAATGATACCTTGTTTTTTCTCATTAGTAGATGCAGTCTAGCCTCATCTTTAATTGATAGCTTAACTGATTAGTCCTACTTAAAAGTCACTGCTGCCAGGTTGAAATATATGTACTAGGCGGTCTCTTAATCCAGCACTATCCACTGTCCTCCTCCACCGCCCTGTTGCACTGATTCCTTCACACTTTGGTTGCTAAACTTATTTTGGCTGGACTCTGTAGATACCATTCAAAAAGCTGACTGAAATGAATCTTCTCCTCAGGTCAAATGCTTTTAAGAGGTTGGTAGTTTCCAGCTGGAATGGGCAGGGACACCTCCCACTAGACCAGGTTGCTCAGAGCCCCGTCTGAGCAACGTCCCAATCCGCGCATTTTGGCACCCTCACGGTAAAGAATTCCTCCCAAATATCTAACCTAAACCTACTCTCTCTCAGTTTAAAGCCATTCCTCCTTGTCCTATCACAACAGGCCCTGCTAAAAGGTTTGTCCCCATCTTTCCTGTAGTCCCCCTTTAGGGACTGGAAGGTGCTGTAAGGTCTCCCTCGAGCCTTCTCTTCTCCAGGCTGAACAACCCCAACTCTCTGTCTTCACAGGAGAGGTGTTCCAGCCCTCTGAGCATCTTCATGGCCCTCCTTTGCAGGCAGTGAGGAAATCAGCAATTTGAGAAACCAGTGCCAATGCTGAACTAGCAATGAGATTGTGATTAGTCTTAGATGTCTTTAATTGTTATTTTAGACTGCAGATTTTTCTTAACGAATTATTGTCTGCTAGCTATAATTTTGTAACTCTTCTTTTAAAACAGAAGTTCCTTTAAAAAATCCTATCCAGAAAAGCTTTTATGCTCATTTTGGCCTCATCCTTGAATTTCCATCTGGGTTTTAACTTACATATATCAGTTGTCCAGCTCTGCTCCTGGTACAGTGAAATAGATAAGCATTTGCTTAATGGCTTCACTGAAGTAGGGTTTAAGATTTGCTACATGTTTGTTTTAAAATAAAATCTCACGAAAGAACAGGTCATTAATCAGCCTCTGGAAATTAGTAGCCACATTTAATAAAATCATGGTCTGTACACCCTCAGACAAAAATGCTAATGAAGGTCTACCCTGAACTAAAGTGTCACTTAGTGTTCCAGGGGCTTTTTCTTTTTTTTTTTTCTTCTTTTTTTCTTTTTTCTTTTTTCTTTTTTTTTTTCCTTTTTTCTTTTCTCTCTTTCTCTTTCTCTTTCTCTCCTTTCCCTTTCCCTTTCCCTTTCCCTTTCCCTTTCCCTTTCCCTTTCCCTTTCCCTTTCCCTTTCCCTTTCCCTTTCCCTTTCCCTTTCCCTTTCCCGCTTTTTCTTCTTTTCCTCCTTTCTGTATTCTTTTGGAAAGGATAAACAGGCCATGTCCAAGCCCCAAACACCCATTCATGTCATTTGTGTCACTGAAATCCTTAAATATTGCAACAGAAAATCATCCACTCACCCACAATAATGTAACTACAACAGCTTTTTTTTTCCCCGAGGCCATCTGTTTCTGGTTCCGGGACAGCAAAATTCCTTTGTCTGCCCCCAAACCTGACAGCATAGTTTCCAGATTTGGAGCCTGACCGGACTCTACAGCCCCTCATCACTTCCCTGTGCACCTCTGAAATCTGCCTCCGTGTGGATTTATCTCTCAATTTGATGTCACAGCTTGGTTTTGATGTACCTTCTCCTCAGGGAGCTTCTGGGCAAGGTATTTATAAACCCCTACTGAGAGTCCCTCCAAATAAACATGTAAAAGTTGCTTCATCCATATGCAGTAGCTCCTTACTGACTGAAAGTATCAAGGTAAAAAGATTGATTATAGAAATTCAGTCTCCCTATCTGAAAATACAAGAGGACATTTTTACAAATACCTTACTGTCAGAAGAAAGCTAACTACTATACAATGTAGTGAAATGTAATTAGGTTGTGAATAACCTGTAATTCACATACTTTACTAAGGGTTTTAAAATAGCTCTCTGGGGCTTAAGTAATTTTGCCCCTATTATTATACTTACAAATAAAATATCTTTTTAGGATTTTTTTTTTTTTTTAATTTAAGGAATGGAGTTTCTAGGATCATGGTAGGTTGCAAAAGATGACTCCAATTTATGCAATAATTGAATAATCTTCTTAATATACTCTCTGTTGGGTACTCATACATTTGAAAGCCACTGCAAAATTTTATACTCCTCTGCAGCCCCACCAACCCTTTTGTGCTTCGCAAGCAACAGGAATTAAGTGTTAAAGCTTAGGCAGGGCACAGAACAGAAAGGTAGAAAGAGATCCCCTATCCTGTATGCTGGGCAGATTATGAGCTCCTCTTAAATTATTCCACAGTGCCATGCAATCAAAGTGCTGTTTTGTTGTGGTTTTTTTTAACAAGCCAATAACTCATGTACCACAGCTGGATTGCTTGGGGAGCCCTGCTCCTGTGACAAACTGCAGCTGACACTTCATCTTAAGGCAGAAACCTGTGTGTGATGGGACAGAAAGCTTAGTCACGGTCTCTCTCAGTCTTTCTTTTCTCAATCATTGCGAGGATTCCATTAGTTACCAGCCTTGTTTTCAGCTTTCTGCTTTTTTAATTGATTTTGTGCCTTGTGACTTAGTGCACTCAAAGTCACGTCTTTTTAGCATTGTGAATTTGGGAGGTTTGGTACAGTTAATTGGTGTTCATCAGTACAAGGCAAAACAGCAGTCACTGAAGTCGCTGTCTGGGCCCAGAGACACTGGCTGTGAGGAAACTTAGCACTGGTTATTTTAGAAATAGAAGTGTGGTAGGTGAGTCTTTGCTTAACTAAGGATATATGAACAAATAGTTCATTAAAACAGTGAAAGTAAGAAAAAATTTAAAAATTTGTTTCAAGGGTTTCAAGGAGAAGCTATCTGAAGATATGTGTTGCTGGTCAACTCTGGAAATATCCATGAAGTATGTTTGATCTGTCACTGTTAGTTACCTTTTAGCTGATTACTTAAAAAAATATAAACATACAGCAGCAAAATGTAAATTCCTTATAATTTAGCAGGTGCTGCTATTTAGCAGTGAATGTTTTATTTAGCAGTGAAATGTTAGTGTGAAAGTGTGCTCTTTAATTTTGGTAAAACTTCATTTTCCTCTTTTCAAGAATACACCTTGAAAAAAGGCAGTAAAATTGTGCTCCTTGATTTTAAAAAATTGATTTACATTTAACTAAAGAAAATTCAAACAAGAACCCATGAGAGCCAACCTGGAACCTGTATCCTTTCTTCTATCCAATATTTTCTCTTTTTTTTTTTTTTCTTCCTGGTTAAAGTGAAAATTCAGTGCAAATTGTTGTGAAAGTCAACTATTTCTGTGGTATGAGATACCCGTATGAAAATTCTTAACAGAATAAAGTGGGACATAATAGAATCATAGAATTGTTTAGTTTGGAAAAGACCTCTAAAATCATCAAGTCCAACCTTTAATTGCAGAGAATCCCTGCAAGTTTCTCCCATTGATTTAAAAAATATTATTTTCCATTTAAGTGAAATAATTGGTCATCTCTTCATCTTCAGAGGAGAAGTTACTCAGAAGAATATCGGGACTAAGTGGTAGACCAGCTCCACAACCAATTTGGTGATTCTGTGGCAATTGCAAACTAATGAGTTGACCTTGGAAACTGTATTGACTCAGTGCTTGTTGCTCAGAATAGCACCACTGGGTGGTTTGTGTTAGTTGCTGAAAATTTTAAATACTCTAAGCTAATTTGTCACTGATACTGCTCAGGGAAGCACTGATATTTGCATGGTTGGAGTTCAGCTCCATAATATGCAGGGATTATGGAAAGAGACTAACAGCTGCTGTGAAATAAGATCGGTTTGGGGTGAGCGCTGTATTTAGAAGTATTTGCATGGTTGAGTTTTAAATTGGTGTAACGTAACACATTTAAATTGCATATGGACTTTAAAAGGGAATTAAAAAGTGACTAAAATGTGGGTGGGTTTTTTGTTTGTTTATTTTTCACTTTTTTAGCATTTAATTGATTTTCTCCTGTGTATATTCAGATCTGCTGTGTTTTTTGTCATAACAACAACAAAAAAACTCCAATTGTCTGGGCACTTTTTGTTTGACAAGCTGCTCTTCTTTTTAACACAGCAATCTAGCTTTGAAAGCTATTAAAATTCAGTGGATGCCTTTACCTTAGGCCACACAAAGGGATCAACCAAAAGTCTGCAACTTTTGGCTGCGAGAACTACTTTTGGAAGTTCGCCTCTGCAGCTCCTGTTTTGTGGAGCAACAGTGACAACCAGCGGCCAGTCACTTCAACTTGGTCAGGTTGTTCCTTGCAGACGTCCCGCAGATAACCAGCCACTCACATCCATTCTATTCCAACATGAAGGATTTTATGATTCAGAAGTAAAGGGCAGAGCTAATTTATTTCCTTTCACTTGTCCTAACTCTGGGATGAGTTTAAAGGAGTGTTCCTCTCCTCGGGAAGAGATGTATTCTCACGATTCTCTACAGAGCTGCCACATGAAGATCCAAAAGGTCCCTGCTGGCCCATGTTGTCCATATTTCAGTAGTGCATCTACATATATATGGCCATTAAAGGTTTCCTTGCCTTGCTGGTGGTATATGACAGAGGTAAAACCAAATTAACCGTGCAAAGCAAATCTTTCTTTAGTTCTGCTGAAGGGAAAGGGAAAAAGTTTGAGGATTAAGGTCACCCGTTGCTACTGACCGGCAGTTAATACACATAATACATGGCACTTGAATATAAAGAATTGAAAAGTAACTTGTGTTGTCTGCACCTTAGTTTATGATTTCTTCCTTAAAACTAAAAATTTTATCTGAAAGAGTAACTCCTGGTGGTGATGCTGTAGAAGACCTGGTAAAAATAATCTTTTCCACTACTTTTAATGAAGGTATTGGTTTCACTTACACTCTGAAGTTTGAGCTAGCCGTATTTTGGGATCAGTGGGAATATTTTTGTGGAGGGGTTCCCTTAAACTTGTTGAAGATACCAAGTGTCAGTCAAAGTAGTTTGGTTTGTGTTGTTTAAAGTTGTTCCATGCATTATATTTCACTGCTTAACACAAGGAAAATCATTTGCATAGACTGGAAATAACCCTCTAAGTGTGCTATGACATTTCTCCTCCTTGGCAAAGATTTTTCCCCCAATATACTAAAAAATATATTAAAAGAAAAGGTGGAAGGGGGGTGAAGAAAAAAAAATGGGAAAAGAAAGAATCTCCAAACCTTCATTTCCTCTTCTCTGGCACAGTTTTATGAGTGCTTATGGCAAATTTGCTTCTGTAATCATAACTTGAACCCATCTGGGGATGAGATTGGCTGCTGGCTTTGTAATTCCACTTAACATATTCATGATTAGCATGCACAGAAGGAGTAGAATTAGGATGAATGTTTTTGGAACAGTACAGATAAATCCTCATAAATGTAGTACAACAGCTCTGGAAATGCACAGTACTGAAATGTAATGAAGCTGAACTCTGTAGAGAGTTCGGTATTCTCAGTACCGTGCCTCTCCTAATGAACTCATTTAGATTAGAAAATGGATTTAATATTTTATTGGAATTAACCTGAGCCAGTAAAGAGGATTACAATTTCTTTCCATAAATATGGTGATATTACAGGGTAAGGTAGCATGTTACATGAATATTAAGCATTTTATGAGCATTGTCATGAAGCCAGAAAGAGTATAAGGTAATTAGCTTTTAATATAGTGATACTGTTCTTAAAGTAATTAAATTTGAAAAGTGATAAAAGTATATTTGAAAATTATTTAAATCCATATTTTGTTGCATTTTAATACCTTTAAAAATACTTAAAATTAAAATTATGTTTCCCCCAAATAACCAATTTCAACTCTTTGGTTTTAAACATGGAAAACTTAAAATACCACAGGTCCTTAAGACAGGGAAGACACAGTCCAGGAAATATGTGATAAGTTTATTCCATTTTCTCTAGAACAGTATCTGCTAGTGGGAGAAAATATACAGAAATCAGGGGAAAATCTTGACATTAATGCATTATTTTCCTTGTTTTTCAAAGCCTTGCAAAGTTTTTTTCCAGTGTTGTTCCTGTCTCTTAGACTGTCTTTTAGAGTCACAAACTTGTTCTTAATTGCAGCCTATGTTCTCCTACTTTTGAAAGGTTATTTACTGAAAAAAATGACTAAGTCACTGTCATCTTAGTTGTCTTTACAGATGTCACGGAGAAAAAAACCAAAAAAAACCACAACAAAAAATGCAGAAAAGGGAGTGCTGCAAAAACTTGGTAAAGTTTTTTGTGCATTTTTTAAAATAAATTATGGGTTTTAAAAAGAAATTTAGGATCTGAAATTGCCTTTTAATATAGACTGTCTTTAAAAATAACCTCCTGCCTATTTGAACAATTACTAATTTTACCAGATGAATCTTAGTGCACGTAGTGCTGGACAACAGCTCTGATCCTGAGGAAAGTACAGCACAAATACAGGTGAAGTTGGACAACTCAGAATGGGTCCAGTTGGATGTATGCCCTGACTTTTTGAAAGATTTTCTCCCCATTATCAAAGTTTTCACTTAAAATGCCTGAATGCACAGAAATAATTTGTAAGGGCCCTGAGAGTGATTGTTCCCTTAGTGGGAACCTTCCAGCAATGAGCAACATTTACAACCTGTTCAGGTTATGAGAAACATCAACAGCATAAAACCTATCACAGTCAGTCATCAGAATATTGTTTGTGCTGAAAAAAATGGTCTTTAATCTAAAGTGTTGGGGTGGGAATGGGGAAAGAGAACAATCTCAAGTAGGAACTTTCTGTGGATGGACAGAGAGTAGCTGGGGTAGCTAAACAAGAAAATATACCATGGCATGACTATGGTAACTTTTTAAAAAGAAATTAAGTAAAAGTTAAATAGATGTATTTAATGTGACTACTTTTTTTCAGTTAGTCCCAAAATGAACATGATGCAGCAGCACAGGATCTGCTACTGGACTACATATGCTGCTGCCAGGCCAGGGTTTTAAATGGTTCAGAATTCTGAGCAATAGTCCAATAATTCAGAACTTTGTTGCATTGCAATCTGAATTGAGTGATGGAATGAAAATTCAGAATTTAATTAAGTAAAAAGAGAGAAAAAAATAGTTAGCTATGAAATGTCACAGGTTTAGATTGATCTATTGAGTCTGAAAAGATGTTTCCAAAATATTTCCTTCTCTTGGGGAAGACAAATAGTGGGAACTGCTTTATTCTCTGTTGCTCTGGGTCTTGTTATACCCAGAAATTTTTGCTACCATTGCACTTATGCATCACAAGAGTTATAACACCATTTATTGAAGAAAATAGGGGCCCAGTTATGAGTCAAAAAGTTGGGTGTGATGGGAAGAAAAGATATTTCAATGTTTTGATGCATCATTTCAAAAGGCTTTGCATGTTTGTACTGATCAGAGCCTTAATACCCTCAGGACATTTTCATTTTTGTTAGTATCACATGCATCAAGGAAAGTGATTGGTGCTGGGAATACTTCCCCTCAAGGCCAGCTCTCAACAGATCTTAGTTTGCAAAATGTTGGACTCTAAAAATTTTACCTGGTGCTTAACTGGGAGGTGATAAATTTTATCTCAGGTTTCCACGAGTTTTGAACAAATGTGCTCATATTCATGGACTGGTGAGTCAATGTTATTAATCCTAGAAAAGCAAAGCAAAACAAGAAAGAATTTAAAAAGAAAAACAAGGAAACAAACAGATAAGAAGACCCCACATTAATATTTTATTCTACATTCTGGTGGTGGTAGTGGTTGTTATTGCTATCATTCTCCTGGCTCCCTGGATCTGGAATTATTTATGGGCACCACTTATTTTGGCATTCCTGCCATACTTATGGAGAGATGGTACAGAATCACTTATCTACATAATATTAGTCTGCTTGACCAGCAATTAATTGTGGCACCAGTCTTTTGCATTATTCTGAGTGCTTCCAGCCTCAGCACATCTTCAGGGATTCTGCCTTTCTCTCCTGAGTCACCTCTTTTGCTTCTCCAACCAGACCCTGGGGGTAGTGAAAAGGAAAGAACGGAGCAAGAGGGATGGGAAGTGATGAAAAGACCTGCTGGATGCTTCCCCCTCTTCTCTCCTCAGCTTTGTTTAAATAATTTCATTTCATTCCTGAGCCAGTTCTGATAGGAAATTTTCCCTGAAGAGGAGAGAAAGCAGCAACAGCAGCCTGTCTGAGGAGATGTGCCTCAAGGCAGGACTGAAATTCCCTAGAAGGCTAAAATGATGCATATCGTACGAGGGGCTTCTCGGCGGAAGAAAATCTCAAGAGGTGGCACATCTTTTTATTGAATTTTGGTCTTCCTGTGTTTACAGCACAGTCCTAGGTGAAGTTCTGCATTGGGTTGGAGCAGGAAGCGAGTGGGTTGCAATGATAAATGGTAAAACTCAAATTTTAGTAGCAATGTCTTAATATCACAACATTGAGTTGTAATTGTCCTTTTGTTATAAATACATTTTCTTCCTTGGGCTCTTATCTCTGTTCACACTTAATTTTTTTCATTTTCATAATTAATTAAAATGGCAATGTACTATAACCAGTGATTGAATTATGTGATATTACTTGCCTAAGGCGATCAAAATTAATCAAAATAAGGAGTGAAAGTTTTGCTATTTTTAATACAGCTGACTTGATTCCTGGGGTTTTGATCAAATTAAATGAAGGATCAAATTAAGCAGTGATTAAATTGAGTAAAAGGCACTTTGTATGCCTGAAATATATTTTAATTTAATTAATTTCAAGACACAAAATATTAAGTGGTGTTTTAAAAATTCATTTGTATTTTACTGTTTAATTTTCTAGAAACTATTTCCTTTTCAAGGTTAGAATCTTTTACAGGAGAAAAATCACACTTTTAAAATAATTTCCTTCTTAATCCTTTCATTTTTTCTCCCCATAATTTTTATGCTTGTGGAGAATCCTTTGCTCTCATAAACTGTTATTGGGGAGCTTGTGAACTGAACCTACAAAGACTTGATGTGCCAAAGGCCAGTTTAGCAGAAATCTGAGGCTCCTCAGAATAGAACCAGCCAACCTGAGCAGGTGATTTTGACCACAAAAGACCTCAAGGTGTTAACATTTACCCCACACATTTGCAGAAGTGTTACCATATTGTCAGACAGAACTTAATTTCGTGTTAGAATCTAGTCCATATCTTTGTTTAATGGGCTGGTGCAACCATGTACTGTACACTGCTAGTGCAAAGAAGCTGAAAAATGAGATTTCTCTTAGGGTGAAGAAGTTGCCTGCATGAGAACAAAGTCATCCACAATTTTATGGTTTTTTGCATGGTAAAAGAAGAGCTTGGAACTGGACTCATGTCACCTACAGGGAGTTTGCACAGACTGATGGAAAGTGGCTGACCTGGTTGGGGTGCAACTGCAAGAAGCTGATCCTGGAGGTAATTTTCTTAAAGGTGGTTTTTACTTAACATTTAACGTTCGTCAGACTCGGAGAATAGCATGGCAAAAAGCAAGGTGAAGATCAGGGTCCAATTTTGTGAGTTACAACAAGGCAAGTACTGCTTTGTCTTGAAATGTTTCTCTTCCACTCTCTACCATTAATAGAAGTGAAATAAAGCTACGAGTGTGTAAACACACCAAAGACTGATTAAAAATACTCGATGTTGTGTATCAAGGCTGGGTGTATTTATGCATTTGAGGCACTTGGGACTCTCAAGCAGAATGTATTGGTTGTAAGTGGAGGCTAATCTCATTATTCCTTAAGTCCTGGAAAATGCATACTTAAAGGATTAGATCTATTAAGTGTGATCAGCATGGTCAGTCTGTTGCAGCCAGTTTTGACTAACACATTCATTCTCCCAAAAGGAAAAAATTGTTTTACTGGGAGGAGAGAAATTGAAAAATGGGCACTTAGAGCAGTATGAAAGAACTACCATACTCTAAGAAGCATTTAACAGTAACTTGTGGTGTCATTTTGAAATAAGCTTTACCAGGAGGCAAACAACTGGCACAAGGTGGATCCTAACTTGGATCCCAGCTTAGGTCCTAACTTACTCTGTGCTTGGAAGTGATTGTCAGTCAGTGGGAATCAAAGATGGGAGATAAAATGTTGGTGTTGGCAGGTTGATAGTCCTGGTGATAAGCGTAGGAAAAGCGTGTAGGACAGGAAAAGGCACAAGCTACTGGACAGTTTGGAGATAAAGGGCTGATAAGGCCAAAGAGGGGAGAAGCGATGGAGAGCCCTAACACTGCACAGCTTACAAAGATCAGGGTTTTGAGGATAAGGTCAGCTTTACCTTTCTCGCTTGTCCTGCACAGGACTCACCCTTTAGGATGCGCACTTTGTTTGGGCCTCGGCTTAACGTGGGTGTTTGGTGCTGTGGGGGTGCACAGTGCCCAAAAGGATGAGAAGGTGTCTGCTAATGACAACTGGGTCTGCAGGCACCTGCAGTTCTCCAGAGTATAGAAAAGCATGATCTCTCAGAAACCCTACATGCAGGACCCCTTATAGAATCTAAATTGATTTCCTGTCACACATTTTATGTTTGATAATGAAAGTTTGATTCAGTGGGAAAAAGACTTTGAGTTTCCTTTCCTGGCCTTGCTTTCAATTTGGAATTAGACTTTGGACCTGCATTTCAATAACTTTTTCTGCTCACTGACCTGCAAAAATGAATACAGCTCTAATTATTTACTTTATATGGTACTTGCATGACTAATGCATTTTAAGATCCTTGGATAAATGCTGTCATGGAGCAAAGTGGTTTTATGGTCTTTGCACTATGCATTTTAAACCTGCAACTAAAATGTTTGGGGAATTGTTTTATGAGTGAAACTGTTTTATGAGTGTTATCAAAAGTATTTTGAGAAAGGCTTGGAACTGCAGGTAGAGTTTGCAAAAGGTCAGTTATATAGCTATATTCCTATTGCATCCTTGAGATATATTTTATTTTCTGTACCAGTTTTAACCTTGAATAACAGTGGTATGGAGTCTGTGAGCTCTTGAACATTGTTTATTATTTTCTCAAATCTTGCTGATTTATAGAAGTAGTTCTTCAATCAGTAACATGTTTTTCTTTGAACTCATTTCTTCCTTCTTCCTGCTTCCCACTTAATTTTAAGAACTCTAGATATCTGAAAGGATGCAAACAGTAAACCAACTCTTTTTAAAATTCCACCTCCTACCTGTGATTCTCTCTTTTTTTCTTTGATGGATATAATAGAAATTCTTATGCCTCCTCTTTGGTGTTATGTACTTTACATGACATCTAGAGGCCAAAATTGATGTGAGCTGTAATTAATCTTTCTGCAAGGTTTTATAGTCCCATTGGTAAATCAGAGATAGGAATCACACTGTCTGCATACTTAAGGTTTTTGGACATCCCAAAACAAATCTGCATTCAGAAACTGTATTTCATGCTGTCATTGTCCCGCAGATGTAAAAGATCAGTTGAGGGGGAAGAAAAGAAAAAAAGATGTGTGTAAAACAAAGACTGCTTTTGTTTTATATGCAGTCCTCTGTGCAATTAGTTCATATATAAGTTGTACAATAATCTAATTAGAGCATCTGACATTAACTGTGACAACCAGAAGCCTTTAGGTAATCAATAATGTTAATATAAAGTGGCTGATTAAATACACCTTCATTTCCATCTGAATTCTCAAGCTGATATGCAAAATTCACCTTGCCTATTTCATTTCAAACACCTGTCTTCTGAGTCTTTGTTTTAACTATGTCTACCTCATCCATCAAAAGATCAAAAGACCAAATTTTGCTATATAAACCATAAGAAGTTGTACTCTTGTAACTTCATATGCATTTTGTGAGCTGCTTCAAAACATCCCATTCAAGAAGCTTGAGTGTAATTAAGTTATTGTTATGTATTTGCAAGCATTTTACTAAATAGTACAAGCAAAAAATAAGTAATATTTTTTTAGAGGTTGAGTTTGCATAGCTTAAATATGGATCACAATTTTTAACTTTATTTTCTTCTGCTTTGTTTTCAAGAAGGGTAAAGATTAATTTTGTGTTGATGTATGCAGAAAAATATTCCTCTCTGCTGAAGAGAGACATAATTTTCTGTAAATTGCTGTATTAGACCTAGTTTATCATTTTAGGCTATATATTTTGACTTCTCTTTTTCACCCTCAGGTTTACTATTCTCTATATCCTGGTTAAAAAGATGACTCACAGCCCATTGATTAGCAATTAGCTAAGCTTGTTTCATGTTGTAAACCCTTTAGACCTTGAACTGATGCTTACACTGAACCTTCCTAACTAGTTTATACTTCCTCCTACAGCCCTGGAATTCAGATTACCAACACTCAGCTGCAGTGTGTGAGAGATCACTACCAACAACAGTAATAAGCTTCTGTGTAACATTGTGCCTAAAAAATAAACTTACATTGCTTTAGAATTCTTAAAAATTAGATCACAGTGGAGCCTTCATTTAACATTTCTACTCAGTCCCCTAAACTCCAGTTCATAAGGGCTGGTCTGGGATTTTTGGGACAGTGTGGTCCCTTCTCCAAGGCAGGCAGGGTGTCCTGGAGGTGGCAGGATTGCAGGATGCAGCGTCAGGAGCTGGAGAAGCTAGAAGCATACTTGAAGCAATTTCTCTTGTGTTTGTCTGCAGTAAATAACCCTAACTGGCTAGAGTTACCCATTTCTTCAAAAAACTATTTGAGCTAAAAAATTCAAATGCCATGGTTGTTCTTGCCTTCTCATGAAAGATAATCATTATCTGGGATTGATTTTATGATATAATTTTAAATTATATTAATTCAGTTCTTTACCACTCCTTTTTTTTAATAGGAAATCTATGAATAACTTTGATGTTTTAATGCCTAAACCTAACACAGCACAATACTAGAACTCATTAATAAATACCTGAGGAAATTACAGGCCTAAATTTTGGTGGGTGCCACATTTTCTCACTTACTCAAATATCTTTTTTGTACTGGGTTTGCATGGCCAGGCTTGGGTGGCAGGGGGGCTACAGGAGTGGCTGCTGTGAGAAGTTGCCAGAAACTTCCTCCACGTCCAGCAGAGCCAATGCCAGATGGCTCCAAGATGGATCTGCAGCTGGCCAAGGCTGAGCCCATCAGGAATGATAGTAATAGCCCTGTGATAAAATTTAAATAGGAGGAAAAAAGTTATTGTGCAGCTGTAATTGTGGCCAGAGTGGAGCAGGGTGAGCACATGTGAGAGGAGCAGCTCTGCAGACACCCAGGTCAGTGCAGAAGGAGGGGCAGGAGCTGCTCCAGGCACCGGGGGATGAGATTCCCCTGCAGCCCCTGGTGAAACCATGGTGAGGCAGCTGTGCCCCTGCAGCACATGGAGGGCACGGGGGAGCAGAGATCCACCTGCAGCCCAGGGAGGAGCCCACCCTGGAGCCAGGGGGATGCTGAGAGGAGCCTATGGCCCTGTGGAAGACCTGTGCTGGAGCAGGGTCCTGCAGACCTGTGGAGAGAGGAGCCCAGGCTGGAGCAGGTTTCCTGACTTGTGACCCCATGGGGTGGCCGTGCTGGAACAGGCTGTGCCCGAAGGACTGACCCCCTGGAAGTGTTGCAGCAGTCTGGGGAGGACTGCTGTCCATGGGATGGACTCACATTGAAGAAGTTCACAGAGAACTGTCTCCTGTGGGAGGGACCCCACAGTGGATCAGGGGAACAAATCCTCTCCCTGAGCAGCAGAAGCTACAGGTGATGGACTGACCATGACCCCCATTCCCATCTCCCAGCACCACTGGGGGAGGATGTAGAGCTGGGAAAGAGGGAAGTGGGGGAAGGGGTTTTTAAGGTCTTATTTTAATTCCCAGTATCCTGCTCTGATTTTGCTAGTAATGAATTCAATTAATATCTTGAAGTTGAGCCTGCTTTGCTCATGATAGTATTTAGTAAATGCTCTTTCTCTGTTCCTATCTCAGCTCATGAACCCTATGTTATATTTTCTCTCCCCTGTCCAGCTGTAGAAAGAAGTGATAGACTTTGGTGGGTGCCTGGCATCCAGTCATGATCAACCTGCTACACTTCAAAATTACTAGATTTTAGCTTCTGTATTTCAAATAAAAATAGTTCACACTGAAAAAAAACCCCAAACACCTAAACTATATACATAACGTAAACACATATTCCTGACGAGTTTCTCTACAGATTCCTGTCCTGTAAACTAAAACCAAACTTTTTGACAAAAAGGAAACTGAAAAACCCACTTTCCACTTCTTATTGTACAAATGAAATCAGTTTTTCCTTCAGCGTATTCAAATACTTTAAGTAAACTGATGGACTAAGGAAAGATAAAGGTGACTTAAGATAAAACAAGAAAGGATGTTGAAGGCTTTATTGGAAATACCAGAATATGTTTATTCATAGATTTCTCAGAAATAGTATTTTTAAGTCTCTGTATTATGCACATAAATATTTGCAAAAATAGTTTTGTATTCCTGAAGTATTAGCATATGTTAGGATCCAAGACGATTGTCATCTCCCCGTTATCAATTTTTTAAAAAATGTTCTACATTTAATTTTATTTGTTGCTACCTTCCAATTTCCTCAAAATATTTTTTTCGTGGTAGGACTACACACGAGGGATAACATTGTTTTGTGTGAAGCTTAGATTTTTTTTTAGTTTATCACAATTATTCTGGGAGAATTATCACATCCTTTTGATGGTTTTGTGCTCAAAGTGCTCCTTCCTATCCTAAATAGTCTAAGGAGTATGTTTACTTCTTTGTTTTACTCTATTTAAATTATTTCAGGACTTAAATACTAACAATGCACAGAAAAAAGAAGATATCTCTGTATCAGTTCTGATTTCTCCTAGTATCTTATATCATAATTTATTTCAACTTTTAGAGCAGATTCACCAGCAGGCTAAAGGAAGTAGAGCATGCCAGCCAGCTGAGCTGGGTTTTATGGTTGTTTTGCCTCTAAATAGCCAAAGCACCTTGATGATGCATAAGACCCTAAATTTGAAATATTACTGACATCAGGACGTTGTGTAAGGGCAAAAGGGAGAGCTCAATCCGCAACTCACAATTTCTACAAGCTCTATGGATGTGCATGATTACATTTTTTCTTCATGCTGCTGCTTCCCCAGCAGAGGGAATGGTGTGAAAGAGAGACTTTCAGGATCTGTGGCCAAGTGATTTTTAAATTCCACGAAAACAGAGCTGAGGGCTCCCACCATCCCACTTCTAATGCCTGTACTCAGTCTCCCTCAGACTCTGGATATGTTACAAACCACCAGAAATTCTGCATACAAATTTGATTGACTCGGTAGCTCTGACGTCACAATCACCTACGAGTATTTAGTCTCGCTGTTGTTAAGTAAAATTAACTGTTTAATAAGAGACACTAAACCTAACCTTTCTTTTCCTTGAGCAGAGGATTATATACAGGAATTCCACAGCTAGTAAAAAGAAACTTCGACAATGCATAATATTTTCTTTTTGAGGTCGTCAGCTGAAAAACGACTGACATATGCTAAATGGACCAATGCTTTTCTTACAGAAGTGAAATTTTAATTAACTTAAACTCAGATTAATTAACTACTGCCGCACCGACCGATTCCTAGCCCAAGCTTGGCAGGCGGCAATGTGATCCGATGTCCTCAGAGCTGACAGTGGGCTCTGGGGCTTTCAGTTCTTGGATCCACAGGGGCCGGATGGAAGTTCCGCAGGGAGCTGCGTGGCAAACGGCTTTTCGCAGGTTACGCCGGTAGCTGTTACTGAGCGATGGCAGAGGCAAGAAGGAGAGAGCCCGGCTGCTTGTGGCTGTATACCTAGGCTTTATTTCTCGTCCCTCGAGGGACGGAGGAAATGCGGCATAGGCGGGAGCCAACAGAACAGCCCCCTCCAAGGGTGGAACAAAGGTTTTTAAGGGCAGAAGAATGGGGGGGGAAGGAACAGCGGAGATAACCAACCAGGGAATGACAACTGACCACTTAGGGGACAGGAGAGGAGGGACAGACTTGGGACATCAAATCCAAAACGGAGCCCTTAAGATCTTTCTAGAAACTAATTGCATAGTATATGAACTTATTATAAAACATGAACCAGGGAAACCAATCCTGAACCAAGGAGGGAAGAAAGGTCTGGAAACAGGGTGGAGATGAGGTGTGAGTGGCGTCTCGTGGGCGTGGATATCAAACCTCTGCATCTCCCTCAGGATTCTCCTCAAGGGTGGAGTCCTGGGCAGAGAAGTTCACCCACGGGGTGTCACTCACCTTAAATGCAAGGGGCTGGACCACCGCCACAAACTACCTTGTAATCTCACAGAAAAATTGATCGTGCTCACAGGCTGCGTAGTAATTTCAGGGATAATGCATTACATTCATAGCTTACAACAAAAGTCTTTGCAGATGGCACTTGGTCAGTACTCAGTGCAACAAATGAGATTCCCCCTGAGATTTCTCCAGGCTGAACTGTCCCACACTCAGCTTTTCCTCACTGGAGAGATGCTTCAATCCCTTGCCTTTCTTTTTGGCCCTTCCCTGGGCTCTCCAGTTTGCCCATCTCTCAGTGCTGATGAGCCCAGCCACGGGCACAGCACTCCAGGTGTGTCCTGGCCATGCTGAACAGAGGGCCAGTGTCACCTGCCATGTTTGCCAATAGCACAAAGTTTTGGGAAATTCAGCCTGGTTTATCTGCTTTCTGCCACATAAAATATCCTGCCTGGCCTCCAGCTCCCAGCTAGAGGACAGCAGATCTCACTTGGATTGAAAGTCACATCTGTCAGCCTTGTGTGGCTGTCTTGGATGCCTGCATGCTATTGAATACTCTGTTTAAGCAACAGAATCTTATCCCCACTATTTGGTTTCATGGTGAGTTTTTCCCACTTTATCCCTAGACTTTTTAACTTGTTTCAAAAAAAATTTAGAAAAAATCATATCCTTATTTGCTCTTGACAGCTGCTGCTTGTTCACTTGTAATCTTTCACGTGTTGTGTATTTTGTTTGCTTATTCATCCCAGAATTTGTTTTCTTTCTAAAAAAATGTCAATACACTTTCTATTTCTTGTCTTTTAAGACATCATCTGTCTTCAAAATATCGGGTATTCTGAATAGCAGCTAACCAGAAGATAGGAATCTGATACTGATGCAATAATGTAGCAATCCAAATAGATCAGATGTCAGTAATTTGCTGCAAATACGTTGTTATCTCCTCTTCTTCACTGCATTTGCTTTCCCACACCACTGAATCCAGCACTGCCTATGACCATGTTGCCCTAGCTGCTGGACCTTTGGGTACATCTCTCCTTCCAAAGGGCATTACATTTCTGTGGAATAAAGGTCTGTGCTACTGTCCACCAGGCATCCTTAGGGATATTTAAATAAGTGTAGAGTGTAGCACCATTTTATTTTTATACACACAGCTATACTGAATCCTGATGCATGTGCCTGCATGTGCCATCCCACAGTTATAGCAAATACTAACTCGTTACTAGGGCAGCAATATATTTTTTTTTACTCTTTTGAGGCAGCAGACTACAAGCAGTTCAAATCCAAGTAATGACCTAGCAGTAGGATCTTGGCCATTTATGCTTTAAATGTATTTTTAGTGAATAGACCTTTAAGAAATCAATGAAAGCTCTGAAATGGTCATTTTTCAAATGGCTAATCTCTTCTTCAGCTTTTCCATTGTATCAGATATCAGGATCATTTAATGCTGAAGCACAAACTACTTTTCTGTCTCACAAAAATCTTTCATTTCTTTTTTTTTATCTCAAGTTTCAGCTTCAGCTACTGGATTTGGACAGCCCTTGGAATTTACATTCCAAACACCTTCCAGATGACTTTGAATTCCTTACAAAGACATAGAAAAGGAACTTAGATTTAAAGATGATAATTATTAGCACCTATATCTTGTAGATTTCATGTACACAAAACTCCCATCAACTTCAATGTAGGCTTATTTTTGCCATCTGTATCACCAGTGAGGATAATTTTATTCATAGGTTTTATGGAGTATGAATTGTAGACATAGTCCTGATATATCACCTTCAGAAAAACAACATCAAGGAAAAAAAAGGTAATATGTCAAAAAACAGTAAAACTCTTTCATTGCAAACTTTATCCCAGCTTTCCTGGCAAGAAACACCCCCATTTCTCAGTGGATCCTATTCATACCACTGCTTTGCAAGTGGAATTTTAAAGGTAAAACACACTTGAAATAATTGCATGTTTACTTTTGCATAGGAGAAAATGGTTGATATTTCTTACCAACAGAAAAAATCATCTCAAGAATCAGCGATTTTTTTTTTTTTAATATTAAGTATTTTCCAGAGTCATAACAGTGTTTAGATATTTAAAGTAAACCCCTGGAAACTGAGTCACCTCTACCTTTTTAACTGCAAATGCTGGCTTCTTGTTGCATCTTTCAATGTAGTTCTTGGAATCTGTCATTCTCTCACACACTGATCACAGCGTAGGAATGTGGAGTTATATTAATGACTAATAACTAATATACCAATACCCTGTGCTGTAATGAGCTGAGGATGAAGGAATTTTGTGTTCTTTTGGTGTCCCCGTGGAATCCTTGAATAGATTCTAGCTCTTCTGTAGATGAAGGGATTCACCTCTGTAGGTTCAAAATCTACACATATTAGTGAGGTGATGTACATCAGAGCTATAAGTCCAGCTATTACTTTATTTTCATACCAGCAGTAATAAAATCTCTCGCCATAATGATTTTAAGAAACAATCCTTGAGTTGCCAGATTTCATACAAGGTATCGGGTATTTAAGTCTAAATAATCCTCAGAAAATACAGTTTGAAAAATGGCAGTATAAAAAAATAGATTGTATTTGTATCTTCAGTTCACATATTTCAGCTGTCTTTTTCTCATTAATCAGAGTAAAATGTTTCAAAAATTAATCAATTTGTGAAGTCACTCCAGGAGTACTTGTACATTTCCTTCTTTTTATTATTTTTAAACAGGGATTTATTTAAAGGAATGATTGACAAGGTTAATGACATAAAAGGAATATTTTTAGAAGGGTATTTGATTGAATTTTTTAATATTTCCACTATTCATTATCATATTTTTACCAGCTCCTGAGAGGTTTTCTACTATGCTTTAGTCTAGCTTTCAGGAAGGATTTTAAAAATTAAGAGACCACTGATTAGATTTGATGCTTAAATGTTTCAAACAGCAAATTTTTCTTTTGGGATGGTTTATAAACTGGATTTTGGGATAGAAATTAGAATTTATCTTCAATGCATCTATTACCCATTCATCAGTGAAGTTTGGATGACTTTTTGTTATACAGCCAAAGCTGCTGAAGTGCAGTTTGCAGCTTGCTGTATGTGTTTGGGTAACACTAAACCAAATTCAATTTTTGGGGGTTTTTTTTGTCCATGAGTAGAAAAGTAAAAACAAAGCCATATGGGATTTCCTAAATTGAGGCATCTAGTGCATTTTATGTTTCAGTAATATCTAGTCAAATAATGAATTTTGTTGTAGAAGGAAGTGAATTATCGGGAAATTAATCTTACTAATAAACTCTTAATTGTGCCTGTTGCAGCTCTTCACCTCTCAGAAGAGCCAGAGAGGAACAACCAGTGCACCTGAGGACTTTTCCTAATCTTTCCAAATTCTGTGCCACTGGAGAGCCATGCATTGCTCAATCATCCAGGGGTACACCCGGAGGGTGCAGACTGCAGGATGCTGCTGGGCATGAGCAGACTGACAAGCAGAGCTGCTTTAGGCTCAGGAAGAACAGTGCAAAATTCCTGAGGGGTCTCTGGGCAGCTTGGAAGAAATGCAGCTCCTGGGAAGACCTTTAAGTGCTCTTCAGGCATCAGTGCAGCATCAAGCCAGTTGTATGTCTGAACTCCCAGCTCCTGGAGCCCCCATCTGTAGGAAACACAGGAATAAAAGCTTCTACAGATAGTGGTGGGTTTAATTTACAGCCCTGGAAGAAACTAGGTCTGGCTTAATTGACAGAGATTTATGGACCTTAAGCAAGAGAAGTACAAACCTAAGTTTCTGTAGTTATAAGTGAAAATATGTATTGGGTGTTACGGTGAAGGGTTTTAAGTATAATAATGTGATTTTATAGTATTAAGTTAAGAATTGAGATGTTACAATAGAAGTATATAGGTGTACGTGACAGGACAC
>VXAD01002044.1:127289-180314 GCA_013399195.1 Dicrurus megarhynchus
TATTACCCATTCATCAGTGAAGTTTGGATGACTTTTTGTTATACAGCCAAAGCTGCTGAAGTGCAGTTTGCAGCTTGCTGTATGTGTTTGGGTAACACTAAACCAAATTCAATTTTTGGGGGTTTTTTTTGTCCATGAGTAGAAAAGTAAAAACAAAGCCATATGGGATTTCCTAAATTGAGGCATCTAGTGCATTTTATGTTTCAGTAATATCTAGTCAAATAATGAATTTTGTTGTAGAAGGAAGTGAATTATCGGGAAATTAATCTTACTAATAAACTCTTAATTGTGCCTGTTGCAGCTCTTCACCTCTCAGAAGAGCCAGAGAGGAACAACCAGTGCACCTGAGGACTTTTCCTAATCTTTCCAAATTCTGTGCCACTGGAGAGCCATGCATTGCTCAATCATCCAGGGGTACACCCGGAGGGTGCAGACTGCAGGATGCTGCTGGGCATGAGCAGACTGACAAGCAGAGCTGCTTTAGGCTCAGGAAGAACAGTGCAAAATTCCTGAGGGGTCTCTGGGCAGCTTGGAAGAAATGCAGCTCCTGGGAAGACCTTTAAGTGCTCTTCAGGCATCAGTGCAGCATCAAGCCAGTTGTATGTCTGAACTCCCAGCTCCTGGAGCCCCCATCTGTAGGAAACACAGGAATAAAAGCTTCTACAGATAGTGGTGGGTTTAATTTACAGCCCTGGAAGAAACTAGGTCTGGCTTAATTGACAGAGATTTATGGACCTTAAGCAAGAGAAGTACAAACCTAAGTTTCTGTAGTTATAAGTGAGAATATGTATTGGGTGTTACGGTGAAGGGTTTTAAGTATAATAATGTGATTTTATAGTATTAAGTTAAGAATTGAGATGTTACAATAGAAGTATATAGGTGTACGTGACAGGACACGTTATTGGTCAAGAGGCCACCACAGTGCAGTAGATATTACCAAAGGTGATAGGTTATAAAGTCAAAACAAAGTTTTTCTTTAAGTGTCTATTGCATTAGAAAATTATAAATTGTCTAGTAACCCTAAATCTTGTGACAATTCCTTGTCATGGCAGCTTGCAGCTGAATCACACACCTCTGAGACTGGTGCCTTGTTTGTTATTTTAAGCAATAAACCGTGGATGACTGCGATAGTCCCATCTCTGTCACTAAGAGCTCTGACGGGCGAAAGGATACGCGGGTGGCGTTAACACCCATCATCGCTCTGGGATTCCTACCCCAGGACTGTCCAGAAGCAGCTCCCTGGAGCAGCCACCTCCTAGCAATTTGTGAAAGACTGATGAAAGCACAGCACAGTTAAGACAAAGAATTTCTGTCGGAACCCATGACATGCCTCTGTCTAACTTAGGGGACCTGACACCCCGAAATGGGGGTGCCCCGTAGGGCACTGCCTTTGATCTTTGTCCTTGGAGAACTTTGCCAACTCTGAGAGATGAATTGCAAGCCACAAGAGTTTAATATAAGCATTAATAGTTAATTTGCACAGGGTGAAATATAGTATATAAAATGTTAGATAATATGTACACGGGGGTAAAACATGTACAGGGGGGTTAAGATGGAGTCTAAAGGGTGTGGTCACCTTCTCCTTCTTCTTCTTCACTGTCCACCATATTCTTGGTGACGGGGGCACAGATTCATTGGTAGAATAGAGATAAGACAGGAAAGTGCATGTCTAGAACAGGTTAGAATTAATTGGTATAAAGTTATAAATAAAGACACGTACTGTCCTCTGGTTGGATTTGTAGCGGGGTATATAAATCATGGTACGCCCAGTCAGTGGGCAGATCCAGGGTACTTCGGCTGCTAGATGGACCTGTGGCTGTGCAGGACACCGCAGCTATAGATAACATTAGAATAAACAACCTCTGCACAGCAGCTTGCGGCCTCTGACTGAGTTTCTGGGCAAATGCGCTGAACCTGCCTTACATGTGCAAAGATCAGGATAACGGTCGGCACAAATTTCCACGTTCCTCTTTGTCCCAAAAGGTTTGCATTGATAGTTTATCATTCCCATGGGCCAAAGGTGATGAAGTCCTGCCACAAGCCCTGCAGTCAATGATTCCCAGAGGGATATGGTCATTTTTTGTGTCAAAGGAAAACAAAGTCTCAGATTATAGACATCGGTCCATTACAGGTGTCCTGCCATACCTACAGCAGTCCTGTGTCTGTGACTGTACAGTCCATGGTGGTCAATAATCCCACAGGTGATGCTGTGAGGAAGGACACATTTGAAGAGTCAGCACCAGGTGTTTTGATCTGTGCCCCAGCTCATGTCAATGTGGATGAAATTCTTGTTGCCAATGCCAGGTTTCTGTGCAAGTTTATAGCAAGTTTATAATACCCCGAATACAATAAATGGAGGCTGGGTTAGGGGTGAATAAATCTGGTAATCTATGGAACCTAAAAATAAATATAAGTGCTTTATATATAGATGCATTTTCATACACAACACATAGCTGTCAGCACCCTTTTAAAGAGGAGTAACACACTATGCATTTATTCACACTGGCTTCCTAGTTAGAAATGTACTTTCAGGCAATGTATCATTCAAGGTGAAAAATAACTATAACAGCAAACTTATCTCATTATTAGATCTTCCGTAGATATTTTGGTCCTGTGCAGTGTAAAAAACAAAAGACGATGAAACTTCTTTGAAGAACCTCGAAAGGACCAACAGTGTTACAATAAAAAAAGAAGATCTACAGATAAAAGTGAAGCATTGAAATGCCTTGTTTCCACAGAGTTGGCACATGCAAATATTGAATCAGAGGCTGAGCCAATTAAAGGCACAAAGTCCTTGCACTGTAGAAGTGAAGAGCTGCAAACCAGAAAGCTAAAACAAGCGATGTCAAACTAATATTTATATGTATAAACAAACATATGCAGCAGTCTGAATAAGTAAATAATTTACCTGGAATTTGCAGAGACAAGACACGTTCATGACAATATCCTTGTCTGTTGATACTGCAAAAGTGAAAATGTATATATATTTATTTTAATGTCTTTACACAAAGAAGGGGAAAGGAGCAAAACTGACTTTCATCTGGTAAATACTGATCCAAAGTGGTCTATAGAGATGTTGCATCTTTAGACTTATTGTCTTAATATTATTATTGATTTGAATAATAATATTGCTGTTAATATGGATAATGAATAATAATGGATAATTAGTAGTAGGTGAGAACAGCAGGTGATCTGGGAGGTGGCTTTAGAAATCCCAGATGTTGGGCCCTGACAGATAATGCTGAGATCCATCTGCAGGTAAGGAAGGGAATTCACAGCACAGTATGTGAGCTACAGCATCCAGATGGACAGCAGAATTAGGATTCTGTTTTATGAGCCAGCTCTATGGTTTCATGGAAAAAAGGCCAGAAACTTTTTAAAAGATGTGTAAAAGAGTTGAGATGGTATCTCAGTTTATTTGAAGATCCCCCATAAAGTAGATTCTGTTGGCAGCTAATCCCAGAGTCTCCTGTTTATTACAAAGCAAGTTATGTTTCACAGACTGTGAGGACGCAGAGATTTGAGAAGAGGCAGATGAGCTCATCTGCTCATCAGAGTTTGGCAAACAGAGAAGAGAGAAATCCTGTGCAACACAAGTAAGGGCAAGAGGTTTTTCCAGTTTAGATTTTCATCACATCATCTTTGCTTTCTTGAAGGACTTTCAAGAGGGTTCACATTACCTGTGAATTTGGTCTGGAAGAAGTCCAAGCATCTCTGCTGGTACTGTTCAAGTAAAAATGCAACCATGGTGAAACAAAGTAATTCTGACTAAGTTTTGTGTTGAAAGATGCTGCTGGAAGGTGTGATGCACAGTTCTTTGTGCAGAGTCTTGCAGGGCAAAATTTCAGATGGCTGAAAATCTCCAGGTTTGTGCAGTTGTAGTCAAAGAAAGATATACCCAGACTTTACTTTTTCTTTCATAAGAAGAAAAAAATCCAACACTCCTCATATCTGAACACGTGGAACAATAGTGTGGAAAAAATGAAGCTTAATTTAAATAGGATTATTTTAAAGCAGAATTTCAGAATATGATGGAATTGCTTAAATTATTATTTCTCATGTATACAGACCAAAAATACTGTTAGGAAAATACCTTCTAAAAAGTACATCTTTTATGCCTAAACACATTTTTGTTCAAAAGCAGAAGACTGAAAGAATTGGATGTAAGAACAAATATGACTGTTACTGATACTTTTGGTGTTGTTAATGTTATACCTGAAAATAGTAAATGGTGTTTGCACCCTCAAAAATGAAGTTATCTTGAAATCTTCATTGTCTTGGTCATCTTAGAGTAAGTAATGGCAAATATTGGAATAATGGCAGTAGCTGTTAATTTACAGGGTATTTTTTGTTTCATTGCATAAAATGAAGGGATACCAATATTTTCATAGTGCAGATCATTTTTAATGCATGTAATGCAAGTTTTTGCCTCATCTAAGACTATACCCAAGCACTTTTTAAATTCTATTTTCAATAGTTCTGTAGCAAATCGTCCACAGTATTTTATTTATTTATGCCTTCCCTCAAATAGTCCTTGCTTCAGTATCTTTCATTTTAAAATGAAATAAAAATTTACTGGGCCATGTCTGGGAGATGCTCGTGTCTAATAATTTCATTAGCCTTTCCCTGATGGATTTTGTAGACTTCACTTCTTCCGCTGAGATGGGCTTACATGGATCAATTAAGTGCAGTCATTCCCTAAGCGGAAAATCAAATTAAATGAAAGCCAGGGAAATAGAATGGTTAAACTATGGCACTCTGCTGTGAGATTGGAGTGAGTTTGTGAGGAGAGTAGTCATCCTTGGAAGATGTTACTGTCCAGTTTTGCTTTCTTTTCTTGTCTACGTAATCTGATGCCCAAAATACTGACAGCTCTTGATGCTTTAACAGTTGTTGCTGTGGGTGGAGCTGACTTCTTGTTCATACTGGGGGAAAGCCTTGTTGTGCCTTTCCTCTTCCCAAAGAGAAGTACCTGGAGTATTTCACTGAAAATGGAAAGGCAGTCTGTCTCCTGGCAGTGATCCATTTAGTGCAAAAGGAATTCCTGTTTTGTTGTCCTGTCCTCAGTAATGATGGACCAAACCCGACAGTGGGACCTCTGGCTCGATGTGCTGGCTTGCACATGGAGTCCTGAAAACATTATCTGTGCATTCAGTGAAACAACCCAAACCTCCCAATTTGTATATTCACAGAGAAACCCACTGAACATAATCCTACCTTATGTATACAGTTGAATTTTTAAATTTTTTTTTTTTAGTGATTGGGAGACTTTCCTTAATTAAATAAGTAGCGACATATTCTGATATTATGCCACAGGATATTTGAAAGTCCGTGTGAATAAATGCCTAAAGAAGAGCGAGAAATAAGCTTTACAGTATTTCCCTGCCTTTATTAACTACACCAAGCATTCTGCACTGGAAAATATCACAAATCCTCCCCAAAATTCATAAAAAGTTCTTGACTCCTACAGAGGATTTTTCTTTGTCCCTTTTTGGTACATAAATTAAGTTTGGAGCTGTGAGTGTGGGTAAAGCCTTAGGGCTTGTTGGACTCCAGCTGAGATGCCTAAGGCTCTGTGTCAAAGCACAGAGATTCTGAGATATTATCCACTGATTAGAAAGTAATGTTTTAATATGAGGCTTGGAGTTCAACTGCTCTTTCATTTAGCTTGACATCCTCCTTGTTTGCCTTTCTGGCATCATGCTATAGATTTTGCTGAAGTTTCTCTCTCGTAATAAAAATAAATCTAGAAAAGAAAAAAATAAAAGCCTCATATTGTTTATAAATGCAAGTTTGCCATGAAAGGTGATGTAATTAATGCCATTTGGTTGATAAAATTCAGATATCGGTGGGTATCACTGGAGAAATTGCCACGCATTCACAAAAGGAAAATGCAGTGTCCTCTCTGAATTTCTCTGCATTACCTATTTTTAAGACATGAAATGAATAGTGCTTCTCTAGTAGGAGAAATCAGAGAGTTCTCTTTTATGAAAGCAATTCACCTGCAGTGTGGAAATTGAGAACTGTTTGTTTGCTCATCTGGTTTTTACACCTTTTAATATCCAGGTGTACATGACCTGAGTGGGAGATGGGTCTGTTTTAACTTACATAACCATCTGAATATTGGACTTTTATCACAAGTGTACTCAAAGTTAGGAGTTATTTACAGTTTGGAAACAGCTTCTGAAAATCTGCTGTTCAAAACAAGAGAGAGGCACAGACACTGAAGTAGAGCTCCTTCTGAAGGTACCCTATTGTCTCAGACTCTTTAGGGGTCTGTTCCAAATATGTGAGGTTCTCAATTAGTTTTAAAAAATACCCAAATTAAACCCATGCCATAGTGTCATTTAAGTAATAATTTCATATAAAAATATCCTGTAGTGGTTCTATTCTACATGCTGGAAGCGGAAATGTTCTGTGCTGCTGAAGAATATTTTCACTTAGCAGTGAATGGTTACTCAAAATTAAGCAGACAAGAAGACTGAATAATGCATAAGATCTGTGACACAAGCAGAAATATAATTCCTTTTTCCAGGACCATACTCTAATGCTTTATCCATAAGGTTATCTTCTGCTGTCAAGATAATTTATCTAAAAAGGGAACAGTGGAACTACAAAAGATAGAAGGGAAATCAGCAGAGTTATGGAATGGTTTCTGTAAAAAGAATAATTTTACGTACAAGGACTCTTCAGAATGAAAGAGAGAGCACTGAAGGGGGAATATGACATAAGACTGTAAAATCAAGACTGCGACAAAGGAAATGAAGAATGTCTCTCATAAAAGAGGAGGGAGTGATTGTTAACTGGAACAAAGTAGATGCTTATTCACATAATGGGCAGATAAAGAGTGAATCGCATTTCCATAGGATGTTGTGGCATTAGACCGGTTCTAAAACAATCACAAACACTGATGAAATAAAAAGCAAGCAAGAGCTATTAATTATAGCTATTTTAAGAACAAAGGCATTTATAAAGATTCATTATTGATATTTAATATTTATTCTCAGAAAATCTATAAAACATGGAAAACTGAAAGCTGCCAGAGAATTCAGCAGAATTTGAGTAGGCTGTCCCTGAGTGCTTCTCCAGGCATCCTCTGCTGGCAACCCTCACAATATTGGGTAGTGGACTAGACATAACTTTGGAGCTCACTTTTACTAGGAATGATTGTGTAGGGTGCTGCTGACACATTAAACAAGGTATTAGAATGAGAAAATTAAATGTTTATGTCTAAATGTTTAAAATTAAGTGCAGAATGCACATATAGCAATTGTTATATTGATAATCTCGCTCCAAAAGATGAGACAAGGATATAAATGATAAGGATGTAAAGCTATAAGACAGTGTCCAAAGGAGGGCCATGAGGATGGTGAAGGGATCAGGAGGGGAAGCCATATGGGGAGCAGCTGAGGTCACCTGGTCTGTTCAATCTGAGGAAGAGGAGACTGAGGGGAGAACTCATTGTGGTCTAAAACATCCTCACGAGAGGAAGAGGAGGGGCAGGCACTGATCTCTTCACTCAGTTACCAGTGACAGGACCTGAGGGAACGGCCTAAAGTTGTGTCAGGGAAGGTTTAGGTTGGATATCAGGAAAAGGTTTTTCACCCAGAGGGTGGTTGGGCACTGAACAGGCTCCCCAGGGAAGGGGTCACAGCACCAAACCTGACAGAGCTCAAGAAGTGTTTGGACAGTGCTCTCAGGCACGTGGTGTGACTCCTGGGGTGTCCTGTGCAGGGCCAGGAGTTGCACTCAATGATCCTTGTGGGTCCCTTCCAACTTGGTAAATTCTATGATTCCACGACAACTCTTATTTTCATCTATGTGACCTGTAAAATACATGACCATTTTGTTACTGAAACTATCTTTCTAGGCTTAGCAGTGATACTTCATGGGTGTATGAACACCATTTGTGTGGATTATTATTCAAATCTCTGTTGTCTAAAAGTTACTTAATTTTCATTATTTTAAGGAAAAATATCCACAGAATTATAACAGCAGTTCTGCCAGGAAGTATTTTTTTTTATTGCTCCTTCCAGATATAGCATAAGGGAGAAAACTAGTGCTTTGTGGCATTGATCATGTTTTTGGTTTTACTTCTGTCTGAGAACTTTGTTGGGACTGTAAGGCTTTGTTCTTTAAATTACTAAAAGTTTGTAGTCTGGAAGGTTTTTTATTCTTTCCCGAAGCAGGTTTTAAGGGAATAAAGCTGCACATAAGGTGAACAGATGTACCTTATTAGTGGTCCTAAAACAAATGGGATAACATTCTGTAAAAGCTTAACTATATATATGAAATAACTATATATATAAATAAGTAAGAATGTTTTTGAGCTGTAATATTAATATCTGTAGTATGAATCCAGGTAGTCCTGTATCCTGTCTTGGAGAATGACCAATATAGGCAGCTGCCTAGGGACCAGAGCAAAAAAAAAGAGCAGGGACACAGTGATATGTCCCAGAAGGGTCTCCCAGTCTCCACCATTTTGCTGCTCAGGGACTGCCTGACCCAGGGATGGCTGTAAGTAAGTGTATAATTAATAATTCATTGTGGTCTTCCACTTTTCATGAACTTGTTCTCTTTTCCCTCGGCGTTCTGTAACTTTTTAGCATCCACCACAATGTTTCCCCTCCTGTCCTTTTCCTCACCATTCACCCCTTTCAAAAATATGACAATTGTGCTCAGAGTACAAAACAGAATGGGAACACGTACACCAAATAATTTAAGTATGACTAACTGTAACGTTTATGTTGAAGAACACAGAGTATTTCAGGACAACACTGTTGAACTTTGCTGTCAAAGTTTGTTTTCCATCATGACTTTTCATATATATCTTCTGAAATGATTCATCTACTAAGCAGAGGTTATTTTTACTTTGTTTTACTGAAAAGGATCTTGGGTGAAGGCACAGAATTGAAGAAGTTTGTGCTTGGTGGCATTAGATGCCTAGCTAGCTCTTAAAAGGTTGAAAAGAGAAGAACAATTTAAGAACAACCCAACCAGCCTCCTTCCCCCAAATATGCTTCTCTCTTTTCTCTGGGAAGTTGTGTGGTTTCATGCAAGAGGACCAAGACAAGCACCTGAAATGAAGAGCAATATATATCACTTTCAGATGTATTTTGAGATGTTGTTAAGGCCCATCACTGAAATATTCAGCCCACCAAAACATTTCTTTGACAGAAACAGGACTTTTTGTAGAAAGTTTTTAGAGCTTAAATATTGCCAGCAGCTAAATATTTTAATCTGAGGTTTAAAAAGAAGAACAGAAGAAAGCTATGTGAGAAAGTCTTGGATAAAGCAGCCTCATTACCTGGTAGGTTTAATTTAAAGGTTGTACTTCAAATACTGTTTGCAATATTTTGGGACTATGAAATGCATGTTTGTTCAGAAATTTCGTAATATTACTTCTATTTGCTTTTTGTGTGTAAAGGATTTTACATATGCCAACACTGGATTTTGCTTGTTGGATTATTACTGATGTTTCTTATGGCCAAATAGGATGGCCAAATTCTAGTTTACTCTTAAAAAAAAAAAAAAATTGTCAAAGGACAGACTTTTAGGTAATATTGAGCACCTATATCCTCTTTACACAAACAATGTTATGTCTAAAAGTATTAAAATTCTAGTCTTTATATTGTAGAAAAATAGATCATAACAAATAGTTACACACTGACATTTTGAATGGCAGCCCATACCTGAGTTCCAAACAAGTTCTAGTTAAAAATATGGGTTTTAAGCCACAGTGACAGCAAATGTCTTCTTACTTCTCATACATTCCAATAATGAAGCTCAGCAAGTTGGTTTGTTAGATAGAGGGGAAGGGAGAGTATTTCACTTCTGCCCACACGATTTGTAGCTCAGCACCGCAGATCTCCGAGATTTTATATACATCTAAGTATCTATATGTATGAGAATAAAAAGCAGAAGAAAATGAAAGATAGTAGGAAAGAGATATGTAGTTTTTCACCCCTGATTAGCTTAATTTTTTCTTTCTTGAATACAGGATGGAAACAAAAGCCCTTTCTTTGAGACTTAGGAAATGAATGATTATCTAACTTTTTATAAAGGGAAGGTTTTTAAACCAAAAAGTTTGAAGTCTTTGCTGAATCTTTCCTGACAGAGTCCTACAGTTGTTCCAGTACTTAATCTCAAATTTGTAAAATAACTATGCAAAAACATTTCCTCCTTAAGCTGATTGCAAAAATTTGTGATTTAAAACAGATAAGCAGTTTGGTCTGGCAAAATTAAGATTTCTAAAATCGCATCCTTACCTGGACTTTCTTAATAAATCTCCATATTTACATATTATAAAAGGGGAGCATTATTTATACAAAACCTAATCTTGCTCCAGTGCTACATACTAACACTAGTGCTTGGGAACTGCATTTATCTGTTGCCTCTTTGGGTAATCCCTTCTTTTTTACAGGTTCTAGGAGAGAATCTGCTGTGGATCTCACATTATTAAAGCAATTTCAAATGAGACTGGTGTCGTTGTGCAATAACCGAGTTGTTTGTGAGGTAAAAGTAAGAAACAGGATGCAGAGGCTGTGGATCCTCCAGCGTGGCACCTGGAAGACATCCTCACACAATTCTGTGTGGCATGGGAAGTGGTTTTCCTGGCAAAAACAGAGAAATGAAGGGACTTCACCTCTAAGACTGCTATTGTGTAAAATTTATTTTTCTTCTTCACTTCAAAATAATTTCCTCTCTTCAAATATTTCCTAATTCATTTGTTTGAAAAGGAGAATTGACTTTAGAAAACAATAGAAAATAGAGCTATAGGAAGTTTCTGAGTTGATTAAAAATAGGAAAACATATTGACTTTCAAATATTTAGATATTCCTCCCTTTTTACCAGAGGAAAAATATCACCAAAGGCATCGATCAGGATTAGAAGAAATGTTCAGAAATATCTGAAATGAATTTCATTCAAAGCAGTTGGGAGGAAAATGGTCCTTTATGTTAAAACCTATCTTCGGTAAAATAATCTTAGCAGGAGATATGATGAAATTCCTTGTAGGTCACTTTTTACTTTGGGCTAAAATGGTGAAAAATGTGCAGTAGAGAAGAGTTCTTCAGTGTCAGGACCCAGACCAAAGGTCTTACAGCCTTGGCGAAATTCTACATAATGTTCTTCAGAAACTTTACTTCCCCCTGCTCTTTTTTGTCTAATCCAAAATAGATGACACCAACAAAGCAGCATGCTGTGCCCTAAACTTTGTGTTCTTGCCACCTACCCAGGTAGGCATATTTTATTTTCAGCTCCCTTCATTTTACTTCTTAGAGATTCACTCAGGAGACACCGTTAATGTTGACGAAGAGCCTGGTGTCACCGAGCTCATGCTGATAAAGACAGAAGAGAGCCGGGCTGTTCTGAGGCTGGTTTGAAGATTAAATACACCTCACATCTAGACTGGGAGGTTTTGACTTTGAAACCATGAGAAGGTGCAGTGACCCAATGTGAATCAGAGATGAGGCAGTCATAGCTGCCTTCCAGCATTAATGAGCATTAATCTAGGATGCTCTTACACAAACATTTGGCTATTTCTAATGAAAATTAGGTTCTTCAAACAACTGCAGTTACAGAAATAATATTTGGAGCAAGGAGGTCTTAGTTATTCACACTACAGGGATGTCATGTCATCTTTTACCTGTCAAAATCCCACTGGCATCCAAAGACAAGAACTGATTTGACTTGTTTGAAAAGTTAGAAGTCTAAGAGGTAGAGATTGCAATAACACATCCAGTGAAAATCAGCACTGCTGCAGTGCTGTTTTGTTTTCACCATCTGCCTTAATAAATTCACAGTATCTTTTGTCTCTACCTATGAATCAAAAACTGGAGATAAAGACTTTTGTTGGGTATGAGCTAGAAAAAATAATCTCATTTGTGTTGCTGCCTACACATGATTCAGTGAATACCGAGCTTTGAGGGCAGGGTATCAGATCAAACAAGAGAAAAAAAAAATTCTCCTTTACTGACAACCACCTTACCCACACAGTGCTAGATGATATCAGAGTGATAATTCTGCACATCAGATGTTGTAGTAAGGGGCTGGCCCAACCAGCCATATCCACTGTGGACTGTGTAAACACCACCCTGTCGATGCTGTCAGATAGAGTCAGCTTTCGTGGACTGATATGCAACTCCTTGCTATTTCAAAGAATAAGCAATTTGAGAGAAGTTCCTGCTGTTCCTAGTTATCCTTCAAGATTCAAGTTTTCCCTGACAAGAGAACTTTTTCAGCACTTTTCTGTGTTGCTCAGCATTCCTCAGAGCAAATGAAGCCATCCATGCAGCCTTGTTGTGCCACTGTTTTTGTTGTGCCCAGCAGAACTCTGTGTGACATTCCTTCACTTTACATGCATGCTGGGGCCGTTGCCTGTTTGCTCTACATGAAAACAGTTTCTTAGAATAATAAGGTATTTATGTATGTAAGAATTCTCCTTTAGTTGTGTCTAACTAATTGTGATAACCTTGGAAGTAGCTGTCAAATTTCTTTGCTTACATCTGTTTATTGTCCTCAGATTCCAGCCTCTCCTCCTTCCTTGCTGCTGTGACTGTTCATTGCTGGATCCCACCCAGCCTGGTGTCAGCCAGGCATCCCACGCTTTCTCTACACTCAAGGGAACATCTCCTTGGCCAGCCTCAGCCTTTGTGGAGCAGTCTTACAGAATTCTAAACAGGTCCCAAGGTCTGTATAAATACTTTTATATATTAGGTGTACACAGTATTACTCTGTTCCTGGAGTGATCCAGAAAGGCATTTACATATTCGGGGTAGATTCTTTACAGTTAACACAGCTGAAGAATTGAAGTTTCTTTGTGGTTTGGTTCGTTTTCTCCAAGGGTTCGTCAGCTGGTGAAAGGACAAAGCTGAACATGATGTGAAAACGAGAAATTACTACTTCCAAATGTGGGGTACTTATTTGTAAGCATTTTATTATAGGATTGTGCACTATAATTTCAAATTATTATTTTATTCAATGCTTGAAATTTGAATTGCATTCTTTTACAGTTTTGTAAACCTAAATCATTAATAATACATTAAATGAAAGGATGAAAAACTCTATTAATCTTTTTTTGTCTACTCGGTATGTACTGTTGGAATACTGTGTTCCTTTAAAGAACTTTTAATCACTTATCTTATACTTAGGTTTTCTATTTCACACCTTTACTTGAAAATTTCATTTTTTTTCAAACACAAATTTATTTTGAAAGGTGTCAAAAAAAGAAGGTGGGGGGGGTGAGAAAATCTCAGGTCCCATGTCAAAACACCATTTTGTAATGCTCTGTTCCTTCTCAGCACTTCACTATTCTACAGAGTTCCTGCAGGGGTTTGCAATATTCACCTGTGCAAGGAACAACATACTGTAATTTTTTTTCCCTAATTTCCCTGTAGGTCCCTTTTTGCATGGATAATCAGCTTTCAGTGGACTCTCCAATGCTTATGAATGCAATGCTATTAATGAAGATGTTGAGTGCCCTGAATAAGGAGATGGACACATAAGCAAAATGTGCACTGTCCACACTGTACCTAAACCAACTGTAGCACCATGGTCCAACACACAACAGAATGTCGTGTTTGTAGGATGGCAGATAATAAAAAGAAATGTGGAAAAGCTGTCAAAATTAGGAATAACTTAGTTTGCACCAGTATGAGGCCAAGAGTTGCATATGGTGACATCTCCACGATAGGGGTGTTCTGGGTGGTGGGCTTTAAAAAAGAACCAGAATTTCCACAGGGAAAGAGAGGATCTTTATCTCCAGGAAAAAAAAAATCTTTGAAATTTGCCTTGAAAAACCAAAAAAAAAGCCATGATGATGATCATAAATTTGTAAATCCTTATGTGAGAGGCCTTTCCCTCAAATCTTAAGGAGGGCTCCTTATAATTTATACTATCTGTAATAAGAATGTCAAAATGAGAAGCCTGACTTGGAGCACATTTATCTTAATTTTACCTGTCTAGAAATTTAACCAAGTGAAAATGAAATAGTTTCTGGTTTTCATAATCTCATTTATTTTATTACATGTTACAGCAGAGAAATATATCCTGTGATTAAGATTTTTCAGGAAAAAAATCATTCTTGTAGTTAGGCACCGGCACAAGTTTTGCAAACATTGAGCTCCTGCTAGATTCCATCCACCTTGGAGACATGGCTAAAATTATTTTTATTTTGTTGTAAATTCACTCAGTTTCAGTACAGAACAATGCAACTATGAGAAATGAATAGGAGATGCACGAGGAGAAGCAAGCATAACAGACCTGTCTGGAATATAGAATGTAGCCCCCAACCATCTGTCTTTTGCTTACACCTAATTTTTAGTACTTCTATTAAATGAAATATATTGAATAAGTTATCAATAGAGAAGTAGAGATTGCAGAAGCGGGTCTTGTGATTAGGTAGAATCAAAATCAGAACCTTATTTTGAAGGTTCTTAAAGAGAATATAAATTGCACAAAAGTAACTTCAAAAAAAAAAAAAAACAACCCTTTCTTTTACTAATTCTGTGGATTTATCTGGTTTTTAGTTGTTTGAGTTTAGGGCTTTATTTGTTTGATTTTGTTTATTTTTTTTTTTAGTCATCAGTGTCCACATCCTGCCTTAAGTTTCTCCAGTGTAAATCCTCATGAGGTGTTGACTTAAAATGTAATACTCTAGACTTTGTTATTGTTATTCTATCTCACTAAAATCAGTGGAATCACTCCAGATGGGAACAGCTGCAATCAAATTCTTGTTCCTTATAATTCAGCTTAACCAGAGAACAAAGCTTCTGTTTTTATGAGAAAGTCTTTAAAGTGTAACAAATATTGATAGTTAGATATTAAGAAAAATTTTATTTGATTTTTCTTTTTGAATTCTATTCCTTTCTCATTTAATATGAAATTATACTGTCCAATATGTAGTTCATATGGGAAAAAAAATCTGATTTTGTTTTGGTCTTTTTATCTGTTATCTACTTTAGATGTAATGAATCTGTTTAACAAAAGCATTTTTGACATATGTCTTGATTTTGATTTTGGCTTAATAGCTGGAGAATTGGGATCTGCAGACAGTCTTTGAAATTATCATACATTTGATAATATTAGTTGTATTTTTTAGTTTGTAGTATTAGAGATTAGCATACATTAATATTAACATATATTAACATTACTCTTCCTTAGCTATTAACTTTTAATGTATGAGAAGCAGTTCCTTATATTATTAAAGTAATAAACAACTTAGATAAAAACTGTCTCAAGTTGTTGAACAAACTAGAATAGAATAATTGATGAGACCCACGAAATTTTTGGTTTCTGTATTGTATAATGTTTCTCTATTCTAGGTTTAACAATGCAACGTAAAATGCCTTCACTGGTCACAGCTAAAAATAAATAAATTAATAAAGCAAACTATTTATGTGAACGAGAAGATTATTAATAAATTCCTGAAAGGAATTCAGCTTTCAGCTCTCTCTGAGATACATGTGTTTAATAAAGTAAGAAATATTGTAGGTCAGCACCATTAGGGATCAGCTCTTTCTGAAGGAAGAAAAGTTAATGAGTCCTGAAGGCTGAAATTAATTTGTTTGTATTAAAGAAAGAACAGTTTAGTGGTCAAATTTCTTGACTGGGGAAGAAGCTTGAACTTGATGTTGGCAGGAGTGAGAGTTTTTAAGGGGTTACAGTGTGTTTGCAGTTTAAGGTTATTAATTCAGTTAATGTGCCCAAAGCTGGTGTCTCACAGACTTTCTTGACAGCTCTGAGAGCAGAAAGAGGAGAAGTCTTGTGACTGTGGCTGTAGAGATGCCTGCAGCAGTGCCAGGAGTGTGTCCAGAGACACTGCTCTGCCCTTTGCAATAAAATCTCCTCCTTGTTCAGGGAAGATGAAGTCTCCAGAGATCTTCCTGAAGTATTTTAACTTTTTCTCCTCTAACTGATTAATGCGAACTAAAATCTTTCAAGATTCAAACCTGATTAGGTTTGCATATTTGGGGAGAGAGTGGTGGAGCTACCTCAAGGTGCATCTCTGAATTCAGATGGATTATGCTTCTAGGTGTCACTTGAGCTTTCTGATGAAATGCTAATACAAGCACATTTTTCAGATGATAGTTTCAAAAATTTAGTCATAAACGATTTTTTGAAGACTCCATATCTAGCAGGCAGTCAAACCCATTACATTTCAGGTTAACCTGTTGAGAAATACAGAATTATCTTGAAAGCTGTGAAGAAAGTCCCAAGAGATGTCATTGTACCAGAACAAATTATGTCTTGAAGAAATCTAAAATAAACACTTCAGTTTTCAGTCAAAAAACCTGTAAAAAGAGTTTTCGTCACCGTAATTTTCTGAAAATAGACAACAGATTGTTTTGGTAAGGCAGGTGACAAAAATGCAAACATTCCAGTGAGTCCAAAGTCTAATCTAGTGTGCTGTGACTCTGTAAATCAAGGGGGAAAAAAAATTGTCAGTATTTTTGAATGCATATCCCCCAATATTTATCTTCTTATTCTGCCTTGAAATATAGAGACTTTTAAGAGCACTTCATGTAAAAAATAACAGAAAATACTTCATCCCACACACAAAAAAAGAGAAACAATTACATTTTAAAATGATACACTGAGTTTCAAGATTTGTCTGTTTTGGTCTACCAACTCCAACTTTTCACATCATAGACAACAGTACTGTCAGTGGAAGGTTAATTTGAAATCTGTCTTTTTCAAGCTTATTTTAAAGCAACCTTAAGTTATTTTCATAATCAATTGTGCTTCTTCAAAATTCAAATATCCTAAGCTTGCAGGTTCTTCATTCTTCATTAATCTCTTACTTCCAATAAGACATCTGAGTAAATAACGTGTTACTTCCATTTTATTAATACATATTCTGTGAATCCATCATTTGCTGCTATTCAGGTCTACGAAATGCTGTAGTTATAATAGCATCCACTATCCATTTTCTAGTTCATTTACTTAGATACACACACACACTTCATATCATTTAGGAGGAAACACAAACATGCTTTTCATCATTTGTGGCTAAGCATCAGTAGTCCAAATTATTGTTTCACAAATACTTACTTTTGCCATTATTATGGTTCTCTAGTCACCTTCCTTGACTTGCAAACTTTTCTCACAGTAATAGATATTTCAGATAGTTTTATTACACGCCACCTCCATTTGCATCATCTATGCAACACATTCTTCATGCAGAAAGTGGAAGCTACTTTTATCATTCAAAATCATGAATGCAGCTATAGACCAGAGCCATCAGAGACTGTACAGACTGCAGAAAATATTTTCTTTTTATGGTAGTCAGTTGCCTGTTATCGGCACAAGATTTACTGCAGTAAAAGAGAAAGCTCTTCAGGATAACCTTTAAAGTGCTGTTTCCACAAAGGATGACTTGAATTCTTACTAAGACTGTCTAAGTGCTCCAGCAGTGGAAAAAACAAGAAGGGAGGTTTTGAATCATGGGCCTTTATGCCCATGACACATTACCTTCCAGATATCACCATTCACATTTCAATCTGTCAAACTGCACCATGGGGAATACAGGCTAATGCAGTCATCTCCTGCTAAGGACATAATATCAATGATTTTATCCTGTCATGCACCCAAAAGAGAAATATGGTTAAAGATAACCTCTGGACACTTACCACGGAGGTGGATTATGAAAGGCGAGCGCTGAAACACCATGTGAGACTTCTATTGAATATATTCTTTCCTGCTAAAATAGCTTAAGGCTGGATGGATTTGTTACCTAAGTTGAGTTAAATGGGAGCTAAAACAATGTACAGACAAGGTCATCTTGTTAAACTGCAGGAATGCCTGAACCTACAATATAAGTGTGAGTTCTGCAGTTAAATCTTGATAGTTTTGGACATTACCACCAGGAATCATCAGCTCCTATTGTATGAAAAGCAGTTTTGCAATTGAAGATAAGTTTCAAGAGTGACTATCGGGGATATCTACAGCTGCTTTTGTTGTGTTAACGTCTACTGAATTTTGATCTGGAAAGAGAAACTCAGCTAAACCACTTTGGCAGAAGGTAATGGAGACACTGGGTCAGACATTCTGCTCTGCTCCAGATGATTTATAATAGTTAAACAAACTATACTTGAAATGAAGTCCTTTAATCTGCTAACAGGTTTTTTTTTTGGAAGGGTGCTTGGTTTTTGGGTGGAGTTTGGTGTTGAATCACGAACGACTCCATTCATAATTGAACAAAATTTTGTCTTTAAATATTGGCTTTTCTGCAGTTGAGAAGCCATGTTGTGCTGCTCTGTGGATGACTAATAATGGGATAGAGCAATTCTTAGCTGGTCTAAAAAAATCAGGCCCGTGGAGTTTAGCATATCTGTGTTTCCATGTGCTGTTATAACTCCTTCTTCTCCATCCCATCAGTAACATTTTAACCTTTTGTTCAGTTCCAGCAGAACAGGCAAAATATAGTTTTATTCAAGGTTTTTGAAAATAAATTGCTGGGCAGGAAAATGCACAGTATCAGTGCTGAAATGTGAAAAATAATAGCGGATTGTTATTGCGGTATGAGACAGGCTTCCCTAGGGAAGAAAGATTTTTTAAAATGTACCAAGATCTTTGTAAGCTCTTCCCCTAGGTTTGCTCATCAAAACTAATACTCATGAGACCTAAAAACAATGGAAGTAGACTTCCTTAGCTGTGATATTTGACAACTGCTTCTTTGCCTCTAGACTTCCAGTGGGAATCAGGTCAATTGAGTAGTGACAAGCTAATTATGGTGTGATATCTGGCTGTTTTATCTTCATGATTTCAGTTCAATTCCCCAGTGGAGGCTTTTACATCATGAGGAACCCAGCACTGCAGCAGAGCACATTGCAAACCAGAGGCTTCCACTGTGAAGAACTTCCTTTTTGAAAAGACAGATTAAAAACCTTGGCAAAAATGCTGCACTTCAAACCCTCATCCACTTCTGCTGGTAGACGCATTTCTCTGACCTTCTGAAGGTAATAACTTGCCTTGAAGGCTTCCAGTTCATAGAGAGCTGGCTTCTCTTCTTTCCAAGAGGGAGGGACTGCTCTCATAAGTTTCCAGCAGGATGACAGAGCAATACATGAAAACAGCCTGTACTCTTTGCTCTGTAGATTAGAGAACTTCCATATATCTTCCTTCTATAAACAGAAATTTTTGGAAGAATTTCGTTGTATTTCAATCAGAGTGTCATTTTATTTTATTAAAAAACAGACACACCCCAAGACCCCCTCCCCCCCACTCCCTCTTTAGGGGTTTGGGGTTGTTTCAAGAACTAGATAGATTTCAGATAATGCACCTCAAGAGCAGAATTTTGTGAGTGAATTGTGAGACCCCTTGACTAGAGAGACCCCATGGTGAATACCTGACAAAAAAACTGACTGCAGACAACTGAATAACCACTTTACCAGGGTAATTTGAAGAAATTTAAGCTGACTTTTAGCTAGTGACAAATCATATATTTCAGATTGAAATCTCATACAACAGAATGGACTCTACTTCTTTGAAGCTATTTCCTTCAATGTACCCTTAAAGGGTATATTATTAGACTGTCCTAATGCAAAATGATCAGCTGAAACTAATCTCACTAATGAGGTTCATTTGTTCTTTGACAAAGCAATAAATAGTTTTCTCAAGAAAAAGACTTAACTAATAGTTGAGCCACAGCCTTATAATTAATTTTTTTCTCTGGTGGTAGCAAGCATAGAAGCAAACAGTAAATTTTTCATTTGTTCATCTCTTCAGAGCAACTGTTTAGCACAGATATGCTTGATTAATGGATTTAATTTGTTCCCTTCTCCTCTAGTCAGTTTTCATATTACACTGGTTATCAGAGGATGGGACAATAATGTGGCTACTCTCATTGTACTGTATTCCATCAGTGTCAGGGCTGCCTTCTAGCTCCAGGTCTGCATCTTTAACCTTTGCAGTCCTCCCAAATCTTTCATCAATCTGTGTTACAGTCACCTTGGGAAGGAAAAGCAGAAGCACTCAGTCAGCACGTACAGGTAGTAAAGTGTGTCATTATTTCTTACAAAATGCTGGCAGCAGTGCACCTTTCATTTCCCACAGAAATATGATTTGTGAGATGAGCAACCCTATGGTTAAGAGAGGAAAATGTAAATTAATCGTCTGCTTACTACTTGTATGTTTTATTTATATTTATGCGTGTGTGTAAATGTATAAATTATGTGGGGTTTTTAACCTCATGGGGTTTATATATATATATCTACACACTATATTTTGTTGATTTTAAATCCGATTACTACTATATATTTATATTTTGTATGCCCGGTTCAAGCAACATCATAAAAAATAAGACAGACTTCAAAAACTTCCATTTCCCAATGTTAGTTCCTCCCCAGCAGAGCAAACATAATCAGAGAGACTTGCTGAGGTTATTCCAGGTTTCAGGCTAGAAAAGGGCTGCATAATTACAAGGTGTCATGTTCCTTCAGTTTCTATTATACTCAAAAGGAGTTTAACCAAATTTAGTGGGAAATATATCACTTCTGTAAATGGCATATTACATGTTTATGTAATAAATCAAGTTTAAAAGATCATTAAGAACTACTGAAATAAAAACCTGTTTCGGAGCGCCACTGTGGGCATGCATCATATACATTCTTCGAGGATGATGACACGTAACTGGGAAAAATAATTGTGGTGAATTTGTAATTTACATTCAGATTTAGTGATTCAGCACACTATATAAATGAGTTATGCATTTTCTGAGATGTCAGATGGGTTTCAGTATTGGACAGCAGTACTGATACTTACATGTGTTCTGATTTCAGTAGTGTAGAAATGCTGTAAGAGACAGCCTGGGCCAAAGAACTTTTACAATATTAGTAGACAAGAACAGTTACACAGTGAAAGGAAAAGAGATGAGGATGAGTTGCCCAAAGTCCCAGAGCAAGCAGGTGTCAGAGCCAAGTGTGAGCCTGAGATCTGGATCCTGCTCAAATGTGGCTGCCTGTGTTTTTTTCTATTTAAGGTCTTTCTGTCCATGTTATTTCTGACATATTTAGTTTAGGAGGACTGAGAAATACCATGATGCTCACTAGACATTTTAATACTTGTCATATCAGGAGGAAAACCATCTGTTATGCAGAGTTTACCTTAGAAGAACAATATACCCTAAAGCCTTCATTTGTCAATGACAATAATGGCCTGACGTATTGTGAAATATTGGTGCAGGATTTCCTCATTCATCAGCATAACACCATTCATTTCGTCTGTTTCAAAATGTGACCATCAATTGATGTATTTATGAATTTAACTTTTCTTTAACCTGACCCCCAAAAAAAGAAATTGTGAAATCAAAGTTAAAAACTCCATTATTCATTTTAGATACTTTCTTACTTTGATAATTTCATCATGATCAAGACTTCTAAAGCCAAATGTAAATGAACAAATTAAAAATATAAAAAAATAGGTGGCTGTCTATTTAACAATGAGATCTTTTAGGAACAATTTTGAAACTAATATTGACCAGGGTGATAGTTTTGAAAACTGTCATTCTAGTCCTCAGTTTGTTGGGGTTTTTTTCTAATGTAGTAGATTTTCTTGTGTTTGGTCCTTAAAGATTTTTTCCCCCTCACGCAGTTAAAGACAGTTTGGTTTGCCAAGGCAAGTTCAGGATGGTCACACACAAATATTTGGTTCTCCTGATTTTGGAAATATCTGACCCGAATTAGTTTTGGTCTTATTTAATCAGGAATTTTTCTTGTCTTAGTGAGTATACTTGAAACTCCAAAGGAAAAAAGTAGTCATATTTTATCTGTGTGATATTATTTTGCTCTGTATAATGTATATTTAAAATTTCTATGTGGAGTCTATTTAAAATTTCTGTGCAATTAATTTTTACTTTAGAAAGAACATAGTATAAAGTTAAGTAAGGCCAGCATTTTTTTCTATTACATAAATTCCTATTTGTCTAAGTTTTCAGGGAAAAACCAAATCTGGAAAAACATTTTAATAGTTTTATCTTGAAATTATAGAAATATTGCAGCTAAAAGCCTTTTAAAGGAAGGTTTTTAACTACCTGGATTATTTGAATTTTATTACCTTTTATTGCTTCTTGCTTTCAAGGTTAGCTTTACAACTAATGTGGTTGACATAAGGGAATTGAAACAAAACTGTGAAAATCCACACAAAATAGCCAAAAGCTGATAGCTTTTGTAAAAAGAAATTAATAGACCTTTCAAACAGACAATGTAGTTTTAAAGATCCCATCCCCTGTGTTGATAATAACTGCTCTATGTTACAGAACAGAAAAGAGAAGCAAACAGAAAGGCAAAAAAACCACCCCAGACTTCTAATTATGTGTGGCTGGTAATGCTGCCTCACTAACAGTTTGGAAAATAAGAGCCCTTTGTTCATTCCTCAAATTTCCTGAGTTGATCTCTGCCTCAGGCTGAAGTCTTCCAAGATTACTTGAGCCAAAAGAGCTCAGGGCTTTCTAAGAGCAAGGCATGATTTCCTTCTACAGAGCCAGACACAGGAACCAAAGTGGGTTAGGGAGAGACTGAAACAAGGACATATTTTATATGTTTCCAGTTAATTCACCTGAGTCTTTCTACAAATGTACCATAACTCTCTGTAGTTTTTAAATATTCTATGAGTCATAGATGTTTCTTTCATTCCAACAGAATTTCAACACTTTGGAGGCCAACCTACAGGTGTGCTAATGAATTCAGTGAATATTTGAAAGCAAATTTTTACCTGCTTCCTATTTTGATGGAAAAAAGAACAACCCACATCCTGAAAAGTCTGATGTGGACACAGCAAATCACTGAACTTTTTCTCAGCATGTGATCTGAAAAATGCTTTGAAAAAGCCACCGTTATGTGTGATGGAGCCCTGCTCTGCTGGGCATGGCTGAACACCTTCCCGGCCATGGCAAGCACTGAATGAAATCTTTATTCTACTTTGCTTGCATGTTGAACTGGTTTTCTCTCAGTCCCTGAGTTTTCTCACTCTTGCCCTCTCAATTCTTTCCCCACATCACTGTGGGGTAAGTGGCTGTGTGATGTTTAGCTGCCTACCAGGGTTAAACCACAAAAAAATGCAGAAAAAAATCATATTGAGTCCTACACAGTAATTGGGGGATACAATAAAAATACTTTTATGAGTAAATGCCTTTGGCTCCTGTAGGTAAAAATGGAGAATAATACAGCAATTAAACTGTAATTCACCTCTTTTTCCATCAGTACAATAAATAAGGTTGCCTTTAGTTCTGCAAGTTCCAAGCTAAGGAATGCTTTATGAGATTATCTCAGCGATGTTTTGTTCTCGTGTAGCGCTGTGTGTACATGTGCCCCCTGGCACATAACAAAGTATCTCTTCCAACTCTGTCATTAACATGAGAGCTAACAAGCCTGGAGATGACTTAGTGAAAGGTCAGGTGCTTCATTAAACCCACTTTTCAGCCACTGGAGATTTTCCAGTGATGGTGAGCTATGACAAAAACAGCCAAATTTACATTACACTCTGCACAATTAACTCCAGGAAATTACAGACAATTTAGGGGAATAACTGAGGAACTGGCCAAGAAGAATTATACACATCTGTACTAAACCAAAGAGCCTCAATGCTCTGGCAATTAAAATATTGTTGTCTGTATAGAAGGGACCATTATGTCAAGCAGTTTGAGTGTGTAGTCCTTAGTCAAAAAAACAGGACATTAGTTTTTTCTCAGAAGAGACAATGGAAATCAGAAAACCTCCTGCCATAATCAGTAGCATATTTCCAATCACTCAAGAGCAATTCTCACTTGGGAAGACTGTGAAGGGAGCATTTTGATGCCATCTATTCCTGCTGTGTGTCCCATATAACCAGTAATCCTAACGGAGAAACAAATACTGCATGTCTTCTATTTTCTACTTAAATACTCTGATCTGGAACTTTGACAGAGGAGGTCACAATCCTGAAGGCAATAATTCCCTTTTAATGTCCTGTTGCAAAACCCAAGGACAAAAAGAATGAGGTAGATATTGTTAATTTGAAGAAGGCAGGATAGAATTAAGTTTAGGTGGAAGACCAGTTGTTACACTTGTATTTGAAAGAGGCAAGGTAATTTCCTGGATGCTTATCTTACAATTTTTCCCTCTTTTAAAAAAAACAATTAACCATTTTCCTACTACAATAAGAGCTGTGAATTTTACTTGAAGGGAAGAAGTACAATTTTTCTAATTAGGTAAGATTTTTTACTATAACCTGCTTGTACAACAAATACACATAACAAGCAAACCCAGAATGAAGACCAGGTAGCAGATGAAAAGAAAGGAAATATATATATAGTTTGATACAGTAAAATTGGGAAACTTTTGTATTTATGTGGTGTAATAATCTATTTTTTAATAATTTCATTTTCTGAAACCTGGTGCAAACTAAACCAACCTCAAAACTTCCTGAATTTTTTTACAATACTTGAGAATAGCAAGCCCCTAAAAAATAAGCAAGATTAGTCTACTAAATACTGTTGTAAAATTTAAATTCAGGTCTGTTCTGTACCAGAATTTTCCTTCGAAATAAAAGTGAGTCAGAAATCAGTTAGCTTTTCTTTACTTCTCTAGATACCAAGAACACAATTTTCTGACTTAAATATTATGTGACAGCAATGGAGATTGAGAGGTTCTAAGCTATGATACTGATGGTGAAATATTCATTATGAAAAATAGAAATATTTAGTTTTAGGGTGTTTTTAAAAAAATATCTTTATTCTATGCATAGTTCATAATGCAAGGTATAACAAAAATACCTTGGTTTGTTTTGGTTGGTTGGTGTTTATTGCATAAATGTACGACATGGAATTTTAAAAAAGTTGGTCAATCTCTATCATTTGCTATTTCTGCTTTGGTTTTGCTGCTGTTAAATCCTTGTACAATTGACATATACCAGAAATAGAAATACAACTTTTCAGCTCCCTTGTTGAGAATATATTGCATAAATGAGGTTCGGCTTCTTGTTGTCTTCTAAATGGACCTTCTGGTAGTGGTAGATTTCTGTAAAATCCAAAATAATGTTTCCTGGATTGGATATGAACAGAATATTTCCCTGACACCAGCAGAATACTTGCAGTGGCTGGCATCCCCTTAAACTAGCATTGTTGGGAAGGAGATCATTTGAACACTTTTTTTGTCCATTTTGTTCCAGAAGTTTCTGATTACATCATTTAAAGAACACAGAGTTAGTTATTTCAGGAGGCACTGGTAAACAAGAGAGTGAACAAAACAAAGTCTCAAAAAAATTGAAAGTACTTAAGGTTCCTAAACATACTAAAACTCAGGTCCCTGCCATTCTTTTTTACATCCTTTTTAGTGTGGAAATGCAGGTATGGTATCACAGTCTGTGCTCTCATTTCATATTTCTATGAAATTGCATCTGGGAAGCTTTCTTTAAAATGCTTTTTGTAGTGTTTGTGTTTAAACAAGACAAGTTAATCTGATGCCATTTGAACTAATGTTTTCACAATGTATTTTCGTGGATAACAAAGAACTTGAGGACCTGCAAGACCTGAGGTCTTTTTTTTTTTTGCTGTTATCGTGCGTTTTTATGTCAATGCCTTTCTGATAAAAGCTGAGAAGAAAAATATTTTCCAGACAGACTTTTGTTTGGGTTATTTTACTTCTAACAGAGAAGATAACAGTTAATGTACAGCTTTACACTGAGGTGGGGGAGATCTTGGAAAGGATTGCAAAGGAAACATGACTTTGCTCACAACATATCTTCCAGCAAATGCAGTCCCTCTTATGAATGGGGACAGTGACACAAAGTGTGATATGAGGCAGATTAGCTGCGTCTCAGTGTCTTCTGCCAGCACATTATGTTCATGTCATGTTCTTGAATTTCATTTATAGATAAGACCTGTGAGTAATTGTAGCATGAAACTTAAAACTGTAATCTACTTTTGATGTATGGAAACAGAGGAAATTAGATTAAGAGAATCTTTCAAATGACATTGCATGTTATTTAGCTTTTAAGTACATGGTTTTTTACAAACACAGTTTTTCTCCACTGCTTGTCTTTAAATGTTTTCAGTCTCCAACAGACCACAGTCAAAGGCAAGAGGAATAAACTGGTCACGAACAAGCTCTTAAGTGAGTGGGTTTCCCCTTAATGCAGCAAGTCCTAATGGTCTTGCAAGCCTGGGTGGCATTAATGTATAACACATAATGTTATACATTATCCTAATAGTCTGAGTGCCATTAATATTCCACCTTAGGCACCAGTAATTACGATTCAAATGATATTTAACCTAAAAGCAACATCTGAGTACATTCCACCACCCCACCTTTCTCCCACACATCTCTGTCAAATGTAAGAAGTGGTTAGAAGATGGATCATATGATTCTCTCATTGTTCCTTAAAAAATTTTTCAAAACTCTTGTGAAATACAACAAGCAGAGTATTCCATTTGAATGTAGTACAGTTCATCTTTCTGCTAAAGCAATAATTTCCAGATTTAACAAAATAAACTCAGTTTGCACAGGGATGTCATAAACCAGGGTGAGGTCGTTCTGCATTCCTGAGAAAATTTTAAGACATCTCCAATCAACCTATGTGCAAGGAAATCTGCTGAAAAATACTGATCTCAGGTATCAGTAAAAATCATCTGCCCATCAACCTGGATGCTCTGAAGGACTAGAAGTCATGTGAAACTGGGGGAATAGGAATTTGTTGAAAAAATTGTTAATTGTTTTGTGTGTTTGTGATAGGGGATTTTTTTATTGTTGTTTGGTTGGTTTTTTTAGCAAACTCAGTTTTAAATACTAAGATTAGCCAGAGATTTGGTTCTGGAAATTCTCTTCCTCACTTCACACTAAACATAGTCTATCTAGATGATGTATCTTCCTGTTGTATCTTATAAATGTTTCTTCTATGGATTCATATTTGTTCAGAACTATGAAAGATAACTATCTCACTTTACACCTGAAGTTAGTCTTTTCCTCAATCACAGGAACATAAAAAAACCCATAAGGGTCATGTTGGGAAATTGCTCACTTAATGATGTCAAGCACTGAAATTTCGCATCATTATAAAGAACTGTTAGGGCCGAGTTGTTTTGCAGGAAGCTACTTTCCTCTCTGATGTATTTGCTTTGCTTTGAGAATTAAAATTATCTTAGCATGTAACTCATGGAAAGATGAATCACTGCATAGATCCCCCCTCGTAGACAGCAAATGAATATTGCGGAGGCGTTTTACTGCATTATTGCTACTCTGTGCTGTGCCCACCATTTCACAAATACCATTAAACTGAAGATCAGTCATAACATGTGTAAGACTTAGCATAAGGAGGAGTTAACATGTATATTTTCCATGCTCGAGCAGCAGACTGGCCCCTCTAGAACGTGTATTTACAAACAAATCCACTTTGCTGGCAGTTATCATTGCAACCAGTTAGCTCTGCCTTCACTTCTTGGCTGCTGTAAAACTGTTTCTCAGGAAAATAATTTTAGTGAGATGGACTAGCAGTAGCTACCTGGTTTCTAATGACATTTAGTGACTGATGCTGGGTTTTATTTGTTGCAGGAAAAGACTTGGATGCCTACAATTCCTACAGTCTTCAGCAGAAGAGAAAGACAGCGAGAACACGCTTTATTTACCCTGACACTGGTGCTTGGGCAATGCCCTGATATGTAACACTCAAGTCATCAGGTAAACCTGAAACAATATGAACTTTTGTTTTGGAGGCCTCTGAAAGTGTCCTTCTAGGCTTTTTAGGCTAAATGCATACTATCCTGTGGGCTTAGTCTCAGGACTTCCCATTTGTAAATTCTGAGGGTTCTTTCCTTGGGACTGCTGTAGTCCTTCAGTTTGAGGTGCTCAGGGATTTTGTGTACAGTCACTTTTCTGCAAGGCAACTTTCAAGTGACAGTAGTTGACAGAATTTCCTTTGTTTGAACCCTAAGACACACATATAAATAAACTTATCAGTAATGTCCCTGTAAATCTTCAATTTTTTAAGTATCCTTTAGGTTTTCTGTTGCAAAACACCTTTCCTGGCATATTTTATTTCCCAGGTCCTGCCACTCTGTCCCCTCTAAGTCTTGAACATCCTAGTAAAAGATGTGTGCACCTCAAGCCAGTCAGGGGAACTTGCAGCTTATCAGCAAAAGGGACAAAATACAAAACAGTGATACAGAAAAATAATAGTTCCTCTTACTTTTATATGACATTTTTTCCTTTGCATCCATCTTATAGTACAAAACTAGTAGTCCCCCAGCTCCAGATGCTGCTAAGCATGACATCATTTGATCCTTTGATTTAAAAAGTTCATTCATAACTGCATGTTTTGTAAATCTCATGTAAATTATTCCTGAATGAACAGTTTGAAAATTTTTCGTATCTATTTACTTGAAGATAGTGAAAATTGCTTGAGAAATTTTCCATAAAGATATGTAATATTTTAGGCTTAATATCTATCTGATTAAAAGCTTGAAGAACACAGTGTAAATCTCTGATATAAAGGTAATTTTGATAAAACTTTTATTGGTTTTGAAGATCTTCTTTCATAAATAAGACAGACCCCAAGAGTTAGTATGCTCTACAGAAGCAATAGAGAGCCAAAGGTAGGAAATCCTTTGCATTCCTTTGTGTGAGTTCCATTATTTTATAGGTGTTTGTTCCATGCTTGTTCTGCGGCTGTGAACTTAAAAAAAAGAAAAGACAAACCCTGAGCATCTGTTTAGTCAAAAGACAGAATAAAAGTTTGGTTTTGTTTTTTCTACCTTTTTTTCCAAAGGAAATTTCAATATGAAAAGGTAAGAATTGTGATTTAGGGTAATTTTGCTGGTCAAAATGAGAAAAAAAGATGTGAAGCCTGGATCAGAATTTGCCCTGCCCAAATCAGATTCCTGCCTCCTAGCCACAGAGCATCTTGTATTGTTTGTGATGTAGCTGTCTTATTAAATAGCACTTTTCTTTCTCCAGCATTAAGTCTTACATTATTGCTGACCACAATTTTCCTTCCAGACCTTTCTATGCTGAATGAAGACAGTCTGCAGCCTGTCCACCATGGCTTATGGTTTTTTCCTTTTAGATGTTAGTAACTTTATCAGCTAACAATCTCATTGAGGCCTTTTCTGGCCAAGGCCAAGCAAAATGTTCTAGGGTTTGCAAATATAATCTCTTTAAACTTAACTTCAGTAATTTTGATGGAAATTATTTTGGAAGCATCAGTACAAGTGACTGAGTAGGAGCTTGGGAGTGGTTGACAGCTTTGAGTAAGAAGATGATAATTCTTAGCCATGATCAGGGACAATGACTTCAGCTCTGAAATTCTGGTTCTGCCCTGGAAGTCATGTGAGTGATTTATATGGATGGTGCTGTACCCCCTCAGGATGAGTGTCTCACTGGCCTGTTGCCCTTTGTATTTGTTGTTTCTAAAGTGCCTGACTTTTTTTTAAAAGCTCTAAGTTTGATTACATTGAAATGAACCCCCACATTTGAAGATACTGGGTAGGGGGTGCAGAAAAATCATATTAAACTGCTGTTCTCCTACCACTAAACAGAACGCTTAAGAAAGAAGAAATCCAGTAACATTTGTTTAATTTCCCAGCTGAAAGACAAACACTGGTAAATCTCTGCCACATGCATATTTACCCTCCTACAGTATCAAGAGGGTCTTACAATGTGATTTATCAAGCTGGGCCACTGTTCCACAAACGATTTTTTCCTTTGCTTTAGCAATATATTTCTCCAATAAACATTGTCAGGAATTTTAATTAAAGCAAATAACATGGACCATTGGCTAACAGATCTTGAATCTTTAGTAAATGACCTAACTTTATTATTGTTTTCAGGGACTTAGGAGACAATGAATATACCTCATTACAAGCAGAAACCTCCCCGAAACAGAGAGTTTGGGTTCAACACGTGCATGGTGCAAATAAAAGCTATAAAACTGGAAGGAAGTTTTACTTTTAGAAATATATTTTAAAACCCAAATAAACCAACTAAAGTGTTATTTTTCTTGTTAAACACTACACTAAAAAGAGCAAAGGAAACAGTTCCCCTAGGTGGAAGTAGTATCAGAGAGCACATCTATAGGAAGATTGACTCAGTGAAAAGAATTCATAAATTTCTGACAGAAAATAAATTATTATGTAAAGGGAAGAACATGGAACTACATCCTTACAAACAAACATTTTTACTCAAAAATCTTTATCCTTTGCACTTGTTCTCTACAGATGTGTCCATCCTTCAGGATCACTCTGTATTGTAAATCCTGTAAGTGGCCTAAAGCCACAGTACTGAACATTTTTTTGTGATCATGATAACAATTTGACAATTAAACACTGGTTTAAATAACACTTTAATCCTATTGTTAAAGTAAAAAAAAAAAAAATCTGCTTGTTTTCTTTTTTTGCAGAGAGGGAAAGGATTAAAGGACCACTGCTCATTATAAGTATGTTCAGCAGAAATAATCTCACCTAACCTCGCAGTTGTTGTTGTGGGAGCTGTAAATTTTTCTCTTTTCACTCTTCTAAGGGCTGATGCATTACCCATGAAAGTCAATGGAAGGTTATCAAGACTTGCAGGAATAATTTACCACAGCTAAACATCTGCTTTGTCTTCAGAGATATGTAAGCAATCAGTCATGTTTGAGTTTCATAATATGTGACATACTACTATGTGTACATTAATAAGAACTATGTGAGTATAGATTTTTTTTATTTTTAAAATAATATATTTTGTTAAATGTTGATGCAATAATTTGACCTGCAATTTGTTGGGTCATATGAAGAGAGGGTCATTTGTGTTATTTTGGAACTATTGCAAGAAAAGAACTATGTAAAGTATTATTTTATGATAAAACACAGGAGGAGTGTAATATTTGCTCTTAAGGTCTCTACGAAAACTACTGCAATTATTACTATAAAGTTTTAATATTTTTCAATATTTTCTCATTAAAAATTGTTTCCTTCACACCCCTTAAATAAGTATGTTTGTTGATAAGTAAGTTTTAAAAAATCTGCATTGTGAATCCGGAGTAATGCAGCGATTTCATTACATCCCAGCACCTAAAGTACGTCAAGAATGAGTCATTTGCAGTTTCATATCTGCAGTGTAAGTTACTGAGAAGAAAGAACAGGCAAGACCATTTATAAATATAATCACGTTTAAAGAACAAATCTTTTTGATTAACTTTTCAGAGGTAAAGGTGGCACCATAAATAGAAGCAGACTTTAGCCTGCTATTGCAACCTTTTATCAGAAATTACATGTAATGGTGCTTCAGGAAATGTTTATTTTGTGGCTAAAAAAATGGGGCAGATTTCCTTCTAATATTCCAGTCCGGCTGGTAGAAAAGTTGCTGCCTCCTATTAAACTTAATGGTATTTTCAGAATAAGTTATTTGATAACAGAGCAAGCCTGTCATAACTCTTTTTCTGGTGGTCTCTTCTGCCAAAATGCTGCCTGAAGCATGAGGCTGGAAGATGAGTAATTTCTTAATATTAAATTGCTGAAATATACCGTATATTTGGTGCTTGTGTCATGGTTAGGATTAAAAAATACTGTATGTGGTTTTGTTTTTTCTTTTAATAAATGTAGGTGGGGCTGTATACAAATACATTTACAAGACCTGAGATATATACAACTCTTTCTGTAAAGAAGAAACAAGTGTATATCATTGTATTTTTCATCACCTCTGTAAAGAGGCACTCCATTTTTTTTCATTTTCTCAGTCAGGCAAAATGGGAGAAAAGAACTGAAGTGAACAATCTAGCAGGTGATGTAGTAATCTGCTATTTCAGTTGTACACATGTTGGGGCTACATAAATTTGATCTTAAAAAAAAAAGAAAAGACCAATCAAACAAAAATTCTTCACTAAACTAAAATTCTTGTGTCTCTTTAGGGGAGAAAATGGCAACAATTGATGTGAGGAACTGCAGTCTCTCAAGTTATTCTATTCCTGATTTTCCCAATTATAGTAGCTACGAGAAGTGGTATTATATAAATAAATTAAATGGAAGTAAAGCTTGTGGATGAAAGAATTGCCTATTTTAACACAACTCGAAAATTTTAAGACAATTTTCTCATAGATTAAGTATACACAAGGCACTGGTTCTTCCCTTTCTCACCTGATTTGCACTTAAAAAAGTAAATGAAAAGAATCACGTTTTTCTATGGGTTCTATAGTTTTTTTCTAGCTACATTTAGAAAGATATTTTCCTATTGGAAACTGAACTCCTTCCTTAAACTCAACAAAAATTCTTTTTTGGGCTCTCGGGATTGTATCCCCAACCCCTTCAGTTATATTTTCCTACATAAACATTTTCATAGAGAAATGTAAAATTTTTCCTCACTCTTTTTCAGCAGATGTTAACCTCTGCAGTCTGGGAATATTATTTGTTCTTCTGTGTCACCTTTGAACTGACAGGTTCAAAATCCTTTTAAACTTTCAAATGCAGAAAAATTTTGCAAAGCAGAGAAAAGGATTATATAACTTCACTGTGAACCAGTGTATATATATATAGGAGTTATTTAATTAAGGTATTGAAGTAGAAAGCTGTATCCAGTTTGAAACTTGGCTGTGAATTTGGATAGACAGACTGCAAGTATGAAGTTTAGAGACACAAGGACTCTCTAGACTGAGAACCTCATAAAGAAATAAGGGATTTATTTGCCTCAATTTTGGGATCTCTGACGAATATTAAAAGAAATTGACCACTGGAAGACAGACAGCTAGAATCCTCAGAAAGAAATCAGGTCCCATTATGGCTTTTCATACAGTGCATGGAAAATTAAGGCATCCAGATTGGATAATCACATGTGAAGTTTTGTGTCAGTGTCCTTGCTCTGACGAAAAGCCAGATGGCATCAGTAGGTGAGTTGGCAGACTTCAGACCCTTTGAAAAGAAATATAGGCATGAAGAAGTCATACAGGGACTTCAAAAGAAAGACAAACATTTGAAAATGGAAATCTATGAACAATTCAATAATTTCACAAATTATATAATCTAAAGTACTTCTATAGCTCCTTCAAAAGATGTCGTCCTCATATTGCCCCCCAAACCTGTCTAGAAAAAAGCTCAGTGCTGGAACAGGGATGTCTATGGATTCAGTGCATGCTCTCTGTTATTATGAGTTTTTCTCTTTCATGTACCAGCACATTCCAGTTTCTTTGATTTGAAGGCGTCCTGGAGTGATTCCTTTTGTGACAGCTGGAATGGTTTGGTGTTTCAGCCGATAGCTGCTATCTGGATAGAAGCTTGAAGTTACAAAAGTATCATAGTGCATGAATTAGAGAAGTGTTCTGATTACCTATAATTTCCATATATGTTATCTAAACAGAACAAATCTAAACAGAACATCCTTTCATTCTGAATAAACATTTCTGGTTTAGAGAAGAGTGACCAGTCTTGTAAGTCTATATTTAGGGAATGCATTTGTACCAAAACACAGCCAGTTATTGAAATTTGCATAAGTATCAAGTTTCAAAGCTGATGTTTTTGAGCATGGTTTAGTTGTTTACGGGGGTTTTATGTGTCTTTCTCTTCAGACATATTGTCTAAGTATTTGAATTTTATCTTTGAAAATTGTATGAAAAAATATTGTTTAAAAATAATAGCAATAAAATGGACAGTTTTCAAACCACAAAACAAAGGAAATGCTTGTAGATGAAAATTACTGTAATATGTGTGAGCAGAGAAACTCTAGTTTATGGAAATAAAATTGAATGATGTTTACCCAACCCACTCAAATAGAAAAAAAAGAAGTTGCAGCAGACAAAGCCTATCATTATAATTCACTTAAAGACTGTGTCATCAGTTTGCTAGTATAGAAATCCTACAATTTTGGTTTGTGCAGTTACATGTGTGAAACTGTCCTTTAGCCCTGGAGCAGCTTTCCCCCAGCTGTGCAAAGTGCTGATGCAGGCTCTCCCCTCTTCCACACAAAGACAAGACATTGTTATAGGAGACAGAGCTGTCTTTTATGGTTAATTTATATACTCCCTGTTTTTTGAAATCTTTCCTTACAAAGGAATATTGTGTGCATATTTCTATAATTTTCAAGGGTAAAAAATAACATAAAATTAAGCCAAAGTAGGTGCATGATTTGACTTTAACCAGGCAAGCCTAAATTCAAGCCTAAATACCAATGATCTACTTGCATATACCATATTGATACAGACTTTACATTTTTGTGACAGTCTTACATAGCAGTATAACAGCTCTGTGCATGTGTATTATTTCTGAATATAAAATTTAGAGGGGGATTTCTACATGTGAATACACATATTTGTTTTATTAATGGCTATGTTGTGATGTATAGTAGATATCTAACTCTTATTTTTACAAAAAGTGCACTTTCAGCTTCTAAATCTTAAATTAAACTGCCATGGACTAATAAAAAAAGAAATAAAGTCTACTGAAATAAATTGCCTCTGAAATAGATTTAAACTTTGCAAGAATTATCAGCCTCTTACATCTAGTGGGGAAGGCAAAATATGAAGGAACTATTAAATTCATATCTCAGCGATTAAAAAAACAGTATTTCTGTACCTGTGGTACATGAGATTGCAGCACTCTGAGATGTCTGTAAAACCAAGGAATCTGTAATGATAACTAAGGGAATTAGCAAACAGATTAAGGGCTAGATTACTTACCAGAGGGGCTAACGGGTTCAGTTACTCACACTTACATATTCCCCCAAGTTGTCCTGTCAGTAAATGCTCCTCGTGGGATCTAAGGATGGAAGATGCTGTTCTTCAAGATATATAACAGATAAACTAGGCATATTCCAGGGGTAGTTATGTTTGAAAGTCCATAACAAAGGAAGAAGGGAAGGGAGGAAATGAAGAAAATTTAGTTGGCTGATAATCTCTAAGTAGGCTGAGTAAAGCTGGAAGTGGAAACTAAGGCAAAATAATGAGCAAAAAAAGAAAGCAAAACAAACCAATATTTTGCTTACCTATTAGCAAGTAACAGGTTTGTTTAGAAAATAGACATTCCAAAAGAAAAATAGAAACATAGTTTTTGGGGATTATCTACCAAAGATAAGAATGGCCTTTTACAAGACAGCTACCAAATTACTGCAGGACTAAGAAACAAACACATGGGATCCAAATGAGATGTAGGCAGAAAAGTCACCATCAAGAAAAGGCAATATTAAATTAAGAGCCTCCTGGAAGCAGAGTAGCTTGCAATAAATTCACATCGAATATCATATTCTCAACAAAATCTAGCCTAGTGTGCCCTTCCGTCCCTTCCTATCTTGTTGATGCTTTGAGATCAGCCAGCAGTTACTGAGCCCAACTAATAAATAAGGAGGAAGAGAATTAGTAGAGAAACATTAGATATTCTTTAATCAAACATTAATGGTATATAATAGACACTTATCTCCAATTTGGAGTCACAGATTTGAGGGATGGGCTGTTCATTGGATAAGGAATTGGCAGGATGGATGCAGCCACTGAGTTGTGGTCAGTGTCTCTATGTCCAGGTAGAGACTGGTGATGATCCCTCAGGGCTCTGTCTTGGGATCTTATAGCAGCTTTCCAGTACCTAAAGGGGGCTTATAAAAAATAGGAGAGTGACTTTTTACATGGGGACATAGTATTAGGATGAGGGAGAATGATTTTAAACTAAAAGAGGAGATATTTATATTAGATATTAGGAAGAAATTGTTTCCTGTGTGGGTGATGGAGACCTTTCCAACCCAAGCCATTTTTGTTTTGTTTGCCTGTAATTTCTCAGAATGGCAGCAACCTGACCTACAAATGAAATTTTCAACAACAACAACAAAAAAAACTAGTGGTGGAACTCTCCTAACTAAAATGATTTTGTTTTCCCTGTTTTGCCTGAAATGTGCTACGGTGAAATGAACTAGCAAAAATGAGGCTTAGAAACAGAGCCTTGCTGCCATAACCAAGTTTTTTACAGGTGAAAGAAAAATAATGCAGTCATCTGCTTTGCAGTTGTGATTATTATTACTGAGAAAAAAACCCCACAGCTCTCCTTTTGATCCTAGTCACTGTTATCCATTACATGTTTCTTTCTTATAAAGATAATAAAAGAAAAATTCAAACCTCTTTTGAAATCCACACAGTGGAAAGGCAGCAGCATTCCTATTTTTAGTCACAGTTAACAAGGAGAATAAAAAATCCTCCAGTAAATTGTGCATGGCAAATACCATTTGCAAGTGCACTTCCCATCTTTCCTTTATTATCTTTTCTGGAAGTGCAACTGTTGCAAATAGAGAGTGACTACAATTAATTCAACAGTGTTAAATTATATTAATATACAAGCCTTTATGAATATTATAGGAATAGTTATCTAACCATGTCTGTTATTTTAATAATATCAGTATAATCAATACCTATAAATAATTTCTCATAGTGTAAATATATAAACCAGTTATTTTTATCTTGTGGAGTGTGAAACTTCATTAATTCACTTTTGTGCCTCGTTTTTTTACATCATTGTTTTTATGAATGAGGAACTTTGGTTGGCAAAGAGGCAAAGGCTGCCCCCTGAGGTCCAGTGCAGGAGAACATGGGCATTTACTCAAACATGGGCATTTACTCAAACATGGGCATTTACTCAAACATCTGAGTCAGGAATACTCCGATGTAACACTCAGAGACTACTCCCATTTCAGAAAATCTAATCATGACCTGAAGTGTTTGTGTATTGGATTTAATGATCATTAAACTCCAATGACATCTCCTTGTTCACTAATCATGTAGGTTATGCCTACACTAAAAATATTCACTGCTGTGTTCCCCGGTTGCATTGCCATCAAGGTGCAAATACTGTTTTTCTCACAAATGGAAAGGTCTAAAAGGTGAAGGCCAACTGGACTTTGGAGTTCCTCTCAGAGTCAAAAGAGATGAGCTTTGTGAGGGCTTCAGTTAGTCTTCTTATTAAAATAAAAACATGTCTCAATTTGCTGTGGGAGCAGAAAATTATTTAAAAAAAGGGCTAATCTCGCTTGTTGGCTTTTTCCAGGCTGAGCAGTTAAAGCAGTTAATTCAGTCTGCTTAAAAATTCATTTACATAAAATTACCTTGAGCAACTCTGTTCTCAGTGGTACAAGGTTGTTATCTGGCATATGTGAAATGAAATTCAAATCCCTGATCTAACTTATCATATACCAAAAGACTGTGCTCTAAATTTAAACACTTTCAACAGAATCATTGCATAATTGAGTTTTTAGGTGGCCACTGGTGGTCATTTTGTCAATCCCCCTCCAAAGAACACTGCCAATTTCAAACTTAGATCCAACACTGAAGTTAGAGAGAGTGGTCCAAACCTTGTCCAGTTGAGTTGTGAAATTCTCCAGGGGTGGAGAACCCACAGATTCCCTAGCCAACCTGTTCCACTGCTCTGCTGGAGCCCATAGGGAGAATTGTCTTTTTATATAGTGTCAGTGCTTAGTTGGGCCCGTTGCCTCTTCGCTGTGCACCCCTGAGAAAAGTCTGGCTCTATCTTCTCCATGACAGTGTCAGAGACTGAAAATAGTTCATGCCTCAAATATTGATATAAGGTTTTGCTCATTGTAAAGAAGCTACCACCAAAGAAGCTTCCTTGAAGACTGGGACTTTGGACTGAAAGTCAAACTGCTGATTAGATAAAGGGAAACCTCTTGTTCAGTCATCTCAGGCAGGGGGATGTGTATGCATCCACAAAAGGTCAAAGCCACCAGCTGCCCTAAGAATCATCCCTGGCTGAGTTTGGGATGAGGGGAGAGCACAGCTCACAGCATCCAGGTTTACAGACACTCCCCCCAGCCGAGGGGGGAGGAGGAGGTTTCGGGTATGTGGCGTAACCTCTGGTCAGAGGCACTGAACACCCATCCTCCCTTACACAAACCGGCCCAGCTGTGGAACCCCCAACCCCACAGGCCACATCCACGGGACATTCACGTGAGAGACAGCCAGGGGGGAGTCACAATCCATCAAAGACACTCCAAAGTGCTCTGCAGAGGCTTGGCACCACTGGATGCAACAGATCCAGAAGGTGCTGTAAGAGACTGCCCCCCTACCCCAGGTATACCCCAGGCATTGCCACCTGGCTCGAGGGTAGTGGTATATAAACCCATCAGATTCTGTGCTTTTGGGGGGGACCTTCACCACCAAGAACCAGCTGGAGATGGTCAACAAAACATTATTGGGATCCACAGAGTGGTGATATTTTCCTTATTCTGTCTCTGTCACTCTCTTTCTGTCCCCCCCACCCATTTTCTATTTCTTTCTTTCTTTCTCTCTTTTTCTCTCTCTCTCTCATATTTACTATCAAATAAAAACCTTAATATTGACTGGCATATGGTCTCCTCTGCACCTTAATTTGGGCAGAGGTATTTCTAAAAACCTCAATAATTGGATCCTGACACCACCCCGTGGGTGGTGAGAGACTGCAGAGAAACTCTGTTCGCTTTTCCTTCCTCACAGTAGGCAAAGTCAATATTTCCAGCATGTGTCCCAGAGCCATTGCTGTGGCTGTTGTCTGGACTCTCCCTAGTTTGTTCAGCTTGAAGATGAGCATGTTCATGTTGAAAATGTCCCTGCTCATTTTGACAGGGTTGAACTTGATGACTTTTAAAGATCTTTTCCTACCAAAACTCTTTTATGATTCTACGATCTCTCTGTCCCACTGGACAGGCTGCTCATCAACAACCAACATAAAAACTTTCCAGAAGCAGCAGTAATTATAGAATAGAGCATTTGATAGTAAATTTGAAAACAAAACAAACCAAAACCCAAATAATACAACAAAACAAACAAGGAAAACCCCAGCCCAGGCTCCTTTGTTTATGATCTGAAAGAAAAGAGTTTTTCAGAAGATCCAAGGCTGTTCATTTCTATGGAATTTTTAAGTAGGCCACCCTTTTCTGGTCCTCCAGAACAGTGCTATCCAGCTCCGTACTATTTGGGATTCAAAAGGAGTTTTACAAAAGATATCATTTGTCTCGGCTTTTTCAAACTCCAGAAATCAATTGAACTGAATCTTTGGTGTATTCTGAGCACATTAGTACAGAAAAGCATATGCTGCAGAAAGCTTAGTATGCAAGGGGGTTAGGAATATATTTCAAACAAACTGTCTTGTTTATTTAGGTTTTTAATCACAAGATTAGTCATGAGACATCCTGTTTACCATTTTTCTCAGGGACAAAAAGTAGAACCATGCCATTTATGTTTATTAGAAAACATGTAACCTAAAGAAATGCTCTTCAGTCACCAGTTTGAGAGTAAATTGAGAGTAAAGACTACTGTGAACCAAAACTATGAAGTCTTGACCCATCCTGAAAATATGGAAGATATGACTCAGTGAATATAAGGTAAGTAATAATGGTGATCATGTTGTCAAATTAAAGCTTTAGAGCACTTACTTTCCCATATTGGCTCTATTACCAGTTATATGCAGTCCGGGCCAAAGAAACCAAGTCTGCCCCTTTATTTTCCTTCCCTTGTGACTCCATGGGTTATGCAACACCTGTGGGTAATTTATCTATATTGCCCATTAGCAAGGAAAATGGACAAAATCAAACAAAATGTGACACATGACACATAACACACATATATTCTATGAAGTGTAGTCACCATACTATATTTTAGGCTGACAATTTATGTAGAAATTTTGTTGCTTCTCTGTGATGGCAATAAATCCTATGAATTGAAATAGATTGGAATTAATGTTTTCCAATTGTTTTCACCACAAGTTGGAGGATCACACTGATGTAAATCCATCCAGCTGTAACATGGATAAATATCTATATTACATTGAATATGTGTGTTTATTAGTACAGAAGGTAGAATAAAAATGAGAGCAGAGGGAAGTGGTCAACACCTACATTATATTTTAAGAAATCTGGTCTATTTTCTTTTATTCCATTCTTTTCACTTTTTCTGTCAAAATTCTTAATGTTTCCTTTCAAGGAGGCAAAGAGTAACACAGATGCTCAGAATATATGGATAAAAGAACTGGTCTCATAAACAACAAGAGCCTAGAAACACCGCTTGAATTTTCTCTTTCATTTCTACACTTGTGAGTCCATTTGTAAACACAGCTATGTGTCAAAACTGGAATGTCCAGTCAGTCTACTCCTCAGGTTGGAGGCATTTAGCAATCTGTTATTTACAACTGTCCAGCTATCAGGAGCTTTCTAGTCAATATGATCCCTAACGCTTGCCATTGTTTTAGATTTACCTTCTGAGTTGTATGGAACAAAAAGTGGAATCATGTGAAAGACAGATATTCTTGTACATCATTTGTAATCCAGCCTTTATCCCTTCCCTTCCCTTCCCTTCCCGCCCCTTCCCTTCCCGCACCTTCCCGCACCTTCCCGCACCTTCCCGCACCTTCCCGCACCTTCCCGCACCTTCCCGCACCTTCCCGCACCTTCCCGCACCTTCCCGCACCTTCCCGCACCTTCCCGCACCTTCCCGCACCTTCCCGCACCTTCCCGCACCTTCCCGCACCTTCCCGCACCTTCCCGCACCTTCCCGCACCTTCCCGCACCTTCCCGCACCTTCCCGCACCTTCCCGCACCTTCCCGCACCTTCCCGCACCTTCCCGCACCTTCCCGCACCTTCCCGCACCTTCCCGCACCTTCCCGCACCTTCCCGCACCTTCCCGCACCTTCCCGCACCTTCCCGCACCTTCCCGCACCTTCCCGCACCTTCCCGCACCTTCCCGCACCTTCCCGCACCTTCCCGCACCTTCCCGCACCTTCCCGCACCTTCCCGCACCTTCCCGCACCTTCCCGCACCTTCCCGCACCTTCCCGCACCTTCCCGCACCTTCCCGCACCTTCCCGCACCTTCCCGCACCTTCCCGCACCTTCCCGCACCTTCCCGCACCTTCCCGCACCTTCCCGCACCTTCCCGCACCTTCCCGCACCTTCCCGCACCTTCCCGCACCTTCCCGCACCTTCCCGCACCTTCCCGCACCTTCCCGCACCTTCCCGCACCTTCCCGCACCTTCCCGCACCTTCCCGCACCTTCCCGCACCTTCCCGCACCTTCCCGCACCTTCCCGCACCTTCCCGCACCTTCCCGCACCTTCCCGCACCTTCCCGCACCTTCCCGCACCTTCCCGCACCTTCCCGCACCTTCCCGCACCTTCCCGCACCTTCCCGCACCTTCCCGCACCTTCCCGCACCTTCCCGCACCTTCCCGCACCTTCCCGCACCTTCCCGCACCTTCCCGCACCTTCCCGCACCTTCCCGCACCTTCCCGCACCTTCCCGCACCTTCCCGCACCTTCCCGCACCTTCCCGCACCTTCCCGCACCTTCCCGCACCTTCCCGCACCTTCCCGCACCTTCCCGCACCTTCCCGCACCTTCCCGCACCTTCCCGCACCTTCCCGCACCTTCCCGCACCTTCCCGCACCTTCCCGCACCTTCCCGCACCTTCCCGCACCTTCCCGCACCTTCCCGCACCTTCCCGCACCTTCCCGCACCTTCCCGCACCTTCCCGCACCTTCCCGCACCTTCCCGCACCTTCCCGCACCTTCCCGCACCTTCCCGCACCTTCCCGCACCTTCCCGCACCTTCCCGCACCTTCCCGCACCTTCCCGCACCTTCCCGCACCTTCCCGCACCTTCCCGCACCTTCCCGCACCTTCCCGCACCTTCCCGCACCTTCCCGCACCTTCCCGCACCTTCCCGCACCTTCCCGCACCTTCCCGCACCTTCCCGCACCTTCCCGCACCTTCCCGCACCTTCCCGCACCTTCCCGCACCTTCCCGCACCTTCCCGCACCTTCCCGCACCTTCCCGCACCTTCCCGCACCTTCCCGCACCTTCCCGCACCTTCCCGCACCTTCCCGCACCTTCCCGCACCTTCCCGCACCTTCCCGCACCTTCCCGCACCTTCCCGCACCTTCCCGCACCTTCCCGCACCTTCCCGCACCTTCCCGCACCTTCCCGCACCTTCCCGCACCTTCCCGCACCTTCCCGCACCTTCCCGCACCTTCCCGCACCTTCCCGCACCTTCCCGCACCTTCCCGCACCTTCCCGCACCTTCCCGCACCTTCCCGCACCTTCCCGCACCTTCCCGCACCTTCCCGCACCTTCCCGCACCTTCCCGCACCTTCCCGCACCTTCCCGCACCTTCCCGCACCTTCCCGCACCTTCCCTTCCCTTCCCTTCCCTTACCTTTTTTTCTTTTTCCTCTGTGTATGTCTTATTTTTGTATTTATCCTTTAACAAACAGGCATTAAATGCTGATATATAAGCAATGGGTAAAACTCACACAGGTCACCAAAAACACTTTTATGGTCACTCATGTTTGTACTGAGGGACCTCCCCAAGCAGATAAAATGAAACAATCTGTATTTTGACGGAGAGAGGAGTACCAACATAATTGTCTTCTGGACCTGTCCCTGGGCTTTTCTTGTATATCAGGGCCCTCCTTAAAAATTTTCAATACATTTTATGGGCTGAGACTTCCTCAAATTTATTTTGGTGCAATAGCACAAAGCTGAATAAGAAGATTGGTAGTCAGTTAGGTTTTTGTAAGTTATTGGATAGAATTTGTCAGAAGAGCTCTAACCTTATTGATGGTCTAAGGATATCTTTAAAGAAAAGAAGCATTCATATTAAGTACAATTAAAATATAGTTAAATTAGATAGAAATAATATGTTCCATCAGACCAAAGAGCAACAATGGGAAAAAAGAAAACAAATAAACAAAAATACATATTTTGAAAGAAAGTCAGTTAGGAATGCAAATATTTGAGTGCATAAATGTAGCTCAAGTGTCACTCAATTCTTTTTTACACAAATATCAGTTAAACGAGAAAAGTAGAGTTTCATGTCTCAGGTTGTTTCATGCAAGGTGAAAGAGAGGCAGGGCCCAGTATAACATTTAATCTGAACTCACTAACACCATGTGTCTAACTCCTGAACCTCTTGCTGTCAATGAATTCCTGTTGGAATTTACTGTTCCACAGCATAGGTTACAAATTTCCATATATCAAAAACATGCATTAATGTCAGAGGCTGATAATCTTTATTTTCTGTAATTTATTTCTTAAATTTATTTTCTGTAATAAATTCCACTATAAATTTAAGATTTTATGCCGCTAGTGGGGAGAGCTCTACTTAGCCCATCCAGTGAACCTTTGGGACTGTTCCAGATGAAGATTCCTATGAACTTCCTCCACAATGACTGCCAGCAGGGTCTGCCAAGGCTCTTTCTTCTGGAAACAGTGTTTTCCTTGCACCATTTGTAAGCATTAGCTGTACATATGTTGATTTACTAGCGAAATGTTATTTTAGACCAAGAATCAGGGTCTTAAATTAAGCTGGCCTGACCTTATGGGGAAAATGGAGGAAACAATAATTTCCACCATCCTGTAAATAGGATGCATGCCTAAAAATATATTGTCAAAATGATATTTTAGTAAAGTTTCAAAGGAAAACCTTTTTTTTTTCCTCATTTCTTGATTAAAATAGATTATTGAAATGTTAATGTAGTAAAGAGCTAAGTTTTTATTAAACCTAATGCTATAGTCACTTGGCCAATTCAGGAACTAAATTAATCTTTTGATGAAAATTGAAACACACAAATTGAGTTAGTGCTAAGATATATCTGAATTCTGTAAAAAGCCTATGTGAGCTTTACACAATCCACAGAAAATACAAGGGTCAATTTAAGAAGAAATTCTGTTGCTAGGAGACAAGAACTGCAAGGAACCCTAATAATGTTTCCTCATTTTTAATAGCAAACGGGTTAAGTAATAGTAACCATGGATTACCAAGAAATAAACCCAGGAACGTCAGTGGGTGTATTTCTGTAAATGTATGGAAAATTCCACACAAACATGAAACATTTGGATCAATCTCTCTTTTATCCTCACAGCAAATGCATATATAAGTAAATAAAGAGTAGATACATAAGTAAACAAAGAATAGATAGTAGATCCAGACACATGTATTGAATCTATATTTTGGCTTACATTATACCTGGCATTAACATCTGCAAAAATACTATGGAAATGCAAGTGTTTCTGGTACACTAAGCTGACCACAATTTCTTATAAAATATAATAAAAAATGAGAAGGAAACAAATGTGATATTACCTATACGAACGTGGAAATGTAGAACTGAATTTTAGCTACCAAAATTAGGGATTCATCAAAAAGGTTAATTGCCTACACAGTATTCAGAAATCAGAAAGACAGCTGAAAGGAGAAAACAATAGGTATTGCCAACCACTTCAGGAAAATGTTATTTTTTCATGCCTTGATACTGTTTTGCTCTCATTTTCCTTCCTTTAAACCTGTTCAAAACTCTTCCAAAAATCATTAGGTTTTTAATACAATTTCTTCTAAAGCCCTTTTTCCCCCCACTGTTTCTAAAACTTGTCTCAGCTTTAGAAGTGTATCTCAGATTAACTTTAGTAATTCATCTGTTCAAACCTGTCTTCTCAATACTAGGTCTTAGCTCTCATTCTTCCATTTTTCTTCTAACACTCGGTTTTGCTGCTGTGGTCCCCAAGAGGTGACTAGAGAGAATTCTCCTAAATGAAACGATGACAAATTGTGGGTCCAAAATCTAAAACCTTTGATTGTGTCTGTGGAAAACTTTTAACAGTGAATGGAATAACATACATCATGAAAAAACCCTTTTTTTTTCTTGTGGCTCTCTGCTGACAGACATTTGTGCAAATTTTTCCAAATAAATAGTTTGTGGGGCTAAAGGAATTACACAACAGCCTGAATAGATGGCATGATCCTATCTCTGTGATTCCAGATGGAAATTTTTTAACCTTTTGGTAACTGGTATTTCACTTATTTTTCAAAAATTATCCAGAGTTGTATCAGTTATACACTAGATCACACAGCTCCAGCTGTAGAGAAGGGAAGTTTTGGTCCCAGAACTGATGCAGGTTACAAAGTTTGGGATTAAATATCTGGATCAAAAAAGACAGTGAAGATTTGAATTTGGGTCTTTCAATTCCCTGAAGAATATTTTATCAATCAGATTTTAAGTATTCAGTAGCACCTCCTTCTGAGGAGCTTGTTGGTTTTTTTCCTGTGGGGAAACCTGTAAGAGTTTCCAGCACAGCCTTGAGCATTTTGATGAGGAGGGGTGGGGAGGTGATATTTGGTGCAGTTGATGGAATTTCTCACTTGTATTGTAGTTTGAGAAGCTTCCAAATATTTCCCAGGATCCAGAGCCTAGAGAAGAAGAGGTGAGCCCGTGATAAGAGGAGATGAAAAGCAATAGAGAGCCACTCACTTGTGCTCCTTCTGTTGCAATCTGGGCACAGTGCAAGGTGTGTCTTGTGCTAAATTTAAACTCAGCCTGGCCTTTAAAGTGGAAGTCCTCTTTCGCTCCAACAAACTGAACAAAAATATTTTTGAGTTTTCTGTTTGTCTAAAACTCTGTTTTACTTTTAAAATAGAGGATGTGGTAAATGTTTGCCCCACAAATGCAAATTGTATAACCTTTGTAAATTATTCCACTTTGAATTCCGAGATTCTCTTTCTACCTTTATTGTAGATACACAGATTCAGCAAGGACCAGGTAGTATCAGTTCCCCTCAGGCAAGCTCTACTACAGAGGTTGTGGATACTTCCCAGTTCTCTGATCTTGCCACTGATTCCTGCAATGATGGCTTTTATTAATATTTATGTCCTGTCCAGTGAGACAACTTGTTTTTTTAGGAAAGAACGCTGCGGTGAATAATCATTATTCATCAGTGCAGTAATTCACATCCCTGGTCTCTGAAGTTCAAGAGAAGAATTGAAGGTTGAGCAGCAGAGGTGGTGTTAGCCTGAGGGAGTTTATTGACTTAAAAGATATAGACAGTTCCCATTTAAAGGGGAACTTATTCCTATGAAAACTAATTTTACTAATATGTCTGAGGTCAGACCACAGCTATTTGGTTGGTTTGCATTTATGGCCTTCTTCTGACAACCTCATGTGAATCCCCAGTGAGAAAAGCGTAGGCTGTAAGTGTAAAACCACCAAAGCTCTAAAGCAACTGATGCATAATTCACACGAGAGTTTATTTTGATTTGGTCTTACCTCTTCAAATAAGCATCCTTTTTCCCCTGTTGACTGCTGCACCTGACATTTGTCCTGCATTGTTATGTGTGAGAAAGGCTCTCAGCAACGTCCATACCATGTACTTAAGTAGTAAATTTTAAAAGAAATATAGAATTTTTTTTTTTAATTAGCAGAAGAATGAGGAGAACAGTATTTACTGACTTAGTCATGTGTGTTATAGGAGTATACTGTTTGCAATACTATTTACACTGAGAGCAAACAAGCAGAAGGATTTCACTGAAAACTGGCACTTTGAGAAACTGTTTGTAAACGTTGATGACACAATGTACTATCTTCTTCCTATGGATTGTGATGATGTCACAGGAGCTAAAACCTCCAGGAAACTGATCAGGAGTATGAAAGAAAATAAAAGACTATTTGCATGTAAGACTTCCTAAATCTGTCATGTGAACATGTTTAGTCTATATAATTTTTGAAATGCAGTTCTTTCTAGTTAATGCAACTGGTGGGTTGGTCACGCTTTTTACGAACATAAATTTAAAGGAGGTTGAGATAAAGAAGATAAATTCAATGCTGCTTTATACACTGTCAGAACAGCTGATGAAACTGAAACAGAATGCAATTCAAATTGAAAAAAATAATCCATTGTGCAAAACATTTAATTAGCCTGTCAGAGTTGCTGCTGTGAAAGTTTATTACAGAAGCTTAGAGAGGTTCTCACAATGAGAACTTTTACATGGATATGGAAAAAATATATGCTAGAAATGATTGAAAGAGGGTAATTTCAACTCTCTAAGAAGATAGTGAATAAATAAAAAACAGGATGAAATTTTCCCCTTCAATTGTTGTCCACTACAGGATTTTTGGCAGTGCTTGATTGTTAAAAAAAAATTGTAAGTCAGTCTTATCACCTGAGTAATTTAAGTACTCTTTTAAAAAATTCTATTTAGCTAAATCAGTTTCTTCCCAGCAAAATTATGTACACAGCAAGAAGAGAAAAATTTGCACTGAAGTTATCAAATTGAATCTCTCAAAATTACTGTATTTCTATAGAACTGGCTAGAAATAATGTCTTTTGCCTTGGAGCAATTGAGTACTTGGAATAAGGCATTAATTTTTTCTTGGTAAGTTTATATTTAAGTAAGATCCAAAATGCAACTGAAAAGGTTCTTAATCTCTTGAAGTTGAATCTGTCAGACCGTTTTATGGTTTTGCTGTCTCCCTTTTCCCAAAACCAAAAGAGAGCAGTGATAATTTTATGAGGCTCTAGGCAAATTTGAACATCTCTTCCTTCTGCAATCCCAAGGACACACATGACAAAAATCATGTTTGAATATGAAGCTGGATTCTAACTTGCACTCCAGTTTGCTGTGGCAGCAGAGCAAAGCATTCGTTTAAGTGGTCTGTCTGTTCAAAGGTTAAAACTGTAAATACATGGAATGTCATATTTTCTGTTGTTTAACAATGTTTTGTTTTGGCCCTTTACACAGAATGATAAAGGGAATGCCTGTGTACTTCTGGTGAATAAATAGAGGTTGTGGACCTTCAGACAACACATTTGAGCTAGCACAGTGAGTAGAGCTGGAAATCTTGCAGCACAGCTTTGTTGTACATGGTTTGATGGAAGCATTGGCTTGTACTTGAACTTTCAGTTTTGAGTAATTCCCATGTATTCATAAAATGCCTGGAAAAAACGACTGAATTACCTTTTTGGTTTGGGGGTGTTCTGTGAAACATTCAGGTTTTTATTCATTTGAACTACTCTTAAGTTAATGAAAAAGGTCCTAATTCAAATATTGAAGTGGAAAAATGGTCATCTACAATGTGATAAATCAGATTGGATAAGCTTGCCTGATTCTGCAGGCAAGCTGGTCTAGAAATTAAGACCACAGGTGAGGTTCTTTCTGCTAAAATTCCTGCCTGACTTTGTCCAAGGACTTCTTTTAACATCTGCAAGGTTTGCAAAAAATCCTAATTAAAAAAAAAAACCTTATGCATACACAATATCAGTAATGGAATAGGAAGCCATACAGATTCAATTGTACAAAACCTCTTTCTTTCTGAATTCACAGATCATGTTTGTAAAACATATTCACCATTCAGCTTTCCAAGCCTATTCCATAAGCAGAGAAATGTGTACTTTATTAGAGTGCCCTTGACTGTAATCCTAAAGCTAAGTAGGCAAACTAATCTTTTCTTTTTTCTTCTTTTTCTCTTTTTTAAAATTTGTACTTTATTTGCTGAAACCAATTGAATATTCTATTACTGCAAATGTAGTTCAATTTTTATAAGCTTAATAAGAAGCAGCAATTTTTCATTTGTGTTAAAGAAGAGTGGGATTTTTTTCCTCAAATCTGTTTAGATTGCTGTAGAGAGCAGATTCCCTGCTCGTGCAGTATTTTGTCAAAGTAGCCAAAGAAAGTTGACTTTAATCTAAAAGAATATTCTAAATAAATAAGTACTGTCTGTGGAACTTTTCTTTCCTAACACTTGGGTGCCAAGTGAAGCCACGGGGAAACAACACTGGCAAAGGCATTCTTAGTTTGAGGTCTTTTCTGAGAAATGGATCTGGGAAAGAGAATGGAGGATTTTTCATAACCATTGAAAGCAAAACCATGCTGAGGTTACTGGGGTCAGATAAGGAGCTCACAGTCCCCCCTTAAGTTCACGAAAGGCACATCTGTAGCTGACCAATACAGATCTGTTTGTCACATCAGCTTTCCATGGGTTATTTTGGCAAGCATATTAATAAAATTACACAGAATGAATGTATTGTGACTAAACTCTACATGTACTCTGAAAGAATCTACTTTTCCTTCTGAATGTCATCCTGAGTAAGTGCTAAACTTTATCAATGCTTAAAATAAGGTATTTTCTACAAAATCTTCTTGCAAGTCTATAACAGGGAATGGAAAAGAATGCTCAATGCTGGCTTTTCAGTAATTTTTTACTTTGACTAATGACTGCTTATCCGATCTGAGAAGAACAGATGTAACTTGTGTTGCACGTTGCAGACTTTACTGCTTTATTGTGATAACTTTGAAAACTTAACTAAAAAAGGCCATTTCTGCAGGGTAGAGATACCACAAGGTGAAATCAATCTTGCTGCTGATGAATGGAATTGCATGCCACACAGTTTGCACTTTAAATTATTTAGAGTGTTAAAAGGCTTCCTTGGCAGCAGAGGTAATTGATTTGAGAGTTGGTTCACTAAAGACCAGCAATGTGCTGGTAAAATTTGTGGTGTATTCTGTGTTGGCAGCTCACTGTGCTCCCAGGCTAAGGAAATTGCTTAGAATTGCTTTAATTCATAAAGGTGTTCTACGCAAAGTCACTGTGAGAAGAAGCGCTGCAGATATAAAATGGCCACTAGTTTTCCACGAGCTGTTTGAAATGAGGCTTCAGTCTACTCAGTAGATTTCATGCTCCCCACTATGCTTCAAACCACCAGCAAATTGTCTCACAGAGTAGCTCCCAGAGCTACGAAGAGCCAGGCAATCATCAGATGAAGCAGCAAATTTCTCTCTGGCCTTTCCCCTCAGTCTAGGTGACAGGAACACTCACCGTGCAACAATTTATAGCTCATTTAAATTATTCCCTGCCTGGAAAATAATTTGCCACATTTTCTTTCTCACAGCCCAGCAGGCTAGATGGAAAAAACATTCTAGTGCTTGGGAATCTAAAATGGGGAATGAGTTCTTCTGTTAAAGAACATACTAAAGCCTAGCTCATCACTCCAGCCTTTTGCTAATGAAAGGTTGCCCATCATGTATCTGAACCAAATGAAATGGAAACAGAGCCTGAAGACCACTACTTTAATTACATCTAAAGTATCAATCTCTATCCATCTTGCCATCCAAAAAGTCCAAGAACACATATATTCCATGACTTCTCAGTAACCCAAGTATAAACCATTTATATGCTTCCCTCTGCTCGTGGAGCTGCTGGCATGCATTTGACTCATCAAATCCAGATGGATATATTTTTACCAAGGAATAAATAATTTGAGTGAAAATAATTGAAATCTACTATAATATCTTCTGACTGTATGCTCACCACCTGAACCATGCTGTTTGAAGGCCTCAGGTGCCTAAGAAGAAAAAAAAAAATCCCTTTATCATTCTTATAGAGTCGTTTTTCATTAGGTAATTATCTGTTGAGTATAGGCTGAGTGTATCAGTATTGGCCAACACTATGAAGACAATAAATTATCAGTAAAACAACTGCTCATGATTAGTCTGCAATAAATGTCATGCATTTAGGGAAGAAGACAGAACAATGACTACATCCAGTGCAGCAGGTCAGACCTATGCACGAGCTTAATGAAAGATAGTGAAGCATGTCGTGTCTGAATGGAGACTTCAAATAAATAATTTACTTACTTGTCCATTCTGTCTCATTAAATCTTCCTTCTTGTCTTTCCCTTGTGACAATTTTATTACTTCCACAATTTATTGTTTTTATCTGTCAGTCTTCACAACTGGCTTTCATTATTTTGACTGTTCATATGAAGCAAATGCATTGAGTTTTTTTTTTTCTTTGACAATCAGCTGAACCATGGGGTTACTGATGTGACCATCAGGTTTTTTAGTTCCTGCTTGCTCTAAGCAAGGTAATTTAAAAGTATATTTAAGATAAAACTAAAGTTTGTTTTTTTTTTAAATCAATTGAAGGTAGGAAGTAGCAGTTGAAAAATGAATTGGTGGCTGATAAGACCCGTGCTTTGCTCAGTCAGGGCCATTTTGGCCTATTGAGCTCTTGAAGGTCTGCTATAGGCACTGACCCTCAGCAGGAAATATTTCACAGCTCGCAGGATAGTGTAAAGTGACTCTATTTCCCTTTTTCCTTCTCATACACACAGATATCCACATCCACATGCATACATACTCCAGTTACAACCAGAAACTGGAAAAAATGCTGTCTGAATTAATTAAAACAGTGCTTACTTTTCTAAGACTTTTCATCAGGGACTGGTATGCTGAAACCTAATTTAGTCATTACTCTCTGGTTATCAGGAGTCAACCACGACTTTTTATTTATGTAGTTTATTAATTAACAACAAAATATGAAGTGACTGTCATGTTATTTTTAAGGAATGTCATTTGGGTATATTTCTTGTCCACATCCATGTCTTCAGGAGAGAACTAACTTTAAGGTAACTTTTTTTGCATATTACACCTGGATCAAAACCTTTACTTTAAGCTCTAATCTTGTCACTGTTAAAATGAAAAAAATTCTGCTTTGGACACCTCTACTTCTTTTTCCTGCCTGCCCTACAACCCCTCCCTCCAATATTTCTGAAACCACTGGCACCAGTTCAGTAAGAATCAAGTTTAAGTGTAATCAATATGAAAAAGGCTGCAACAATACAAATGCATTTAACCACCTTTGTTTTCATTCTATTACAGCTCTTTTATCAGTGACACTTCTCTTCTCTGCCAAAGAAAAGAATCACTGAGAGGCAATAATTTTCAAAATTCATGATAGATTATTTTTTTAATTCAAGTCTGTTTTTTATTTTGTGTCTGAAAAAGTAGTTTTATTTGTTTAATGGAGAAGATGATGGCAAGGGGACAGGCAAGAGCACCAGGGAGTGGGATCTGCTTGCATGACTCCTGTTATGACTCAGTGATGGCTTCAGATCAATTAAATGATCTGAATAGAAAAAAGATTGCAGAAAGAAAGAATAAAGGAAATAGGAACTGTGTTTGAATGAATTGTGTTTGGGATATAATTCACTGAGATGAAGAGTGACAATTTTCCTCTTGTTACTTCTGGAAGGGATGGTCCTGGTTGGGCCACCATTTGTCACAGCTATGGGCAGGTGATGATTTTATACTGGTTCTTATGCCCATGGGACCTCTCCATCAGCTAATTTAATTATCCCACTGGAAAATCTACTTAGTGGCATAACTAGGTAGATTTCTGCTTGGTTAGTGAGTCAGTGAGGAAAGACTTACAAGTGTCAGAGCTGGGAAAAGGCAGAAGATGTGTTGCCGCCCTTCAGTAATTCTTTTTGGCTGCTGTAGTGAAGAGACTGGATACAGTGCAGCTGGAAAAGGGCCACAGCATAATCCAACTGCATTGCCTAACTGACACCAATTCTGCTGCTCCTCAAAAAAGGGGTCTGACTCCTTTCAAGGAAGAACAGCAACACTGATGTTTTGAGGACAAAGGTGTAGTTATATTCCAGGGCCCTGGATAAGCAGGGAGAAGGGAAAAGTATCTCACAGAATCTAGCAGACCATTTTCTGCTCTGTTCTGGTTTGTCTCTGTCTGGAGGCTGAATAAGTTTCTATAGATCAAGCAAAAGACAACATTCATACCAGTGCTGGATATTTAAGAGAGGAGAGGAGTTCTGGTCACAACCTCTGGTGCACTTGCCAAAGAGCTCAAGCTCAAGCAGAGGACACCACTGAGAAGAGAAGGAAAGGTACAAATAGTGGGGTTTTTAAAAAAGTAGAAAAATAGTTTTAAGAAACAGAAGGAAATATATGCACAATCAGAGAAAAGGAGATAGAGACAGTGTTAATTGTGAAGCACAACACTAATGCTAATTCAGGGAAAGGTGGAAAATGGATGCAAAAGTCTAAATCCTAAATCACTGCTGAAAATGATATTGAGACAGAAAAAGGACAGAAAAATATTAAAAAAAAACAAACCAAACAACCATAGTCATGTTTTCCTTTCTTCTGCATGATTTGTATATGCCTTGATTCTGGGCTTTAGGTAACACTACACCTAGTTTCATGAATTTTTTTGTATTTCAGGGACTGGAGCTCCACAATGTTTCCACAGTGAACATCTTAGCTACATTACTTCCAGTTAATTTTGTTGGGAAAATAATAGAATCACTAGGCCATGACTTTTAAAATAAGCTTTACAGCAGGTATCAGTTAATTTGCTTTTTTTTCTGCTTGTGAGGCAATCATTCCTTCCTAGGTAATTTCAGCATAAAGACTGACCAAGGAAGACCCTTGCAGCTCTCCACTGTAGAAAGAACAAGATCATGGAAATTATCTGAATGAAAGGTATCACTTAAATGTGCAGGATTAAAAAAAAAAAA